>CM051259.1:74250150-74525150 GCA_027921565.1 Artemia sinica
AGATGATGTAGATAAAGTTTTAAGGGAAATGCAGAGCGGTTTTAAGAAGGGTACAGGGTAGGTTGACCCAATTTTCACTCTGAGCCTGATAAGTTTCTTGAATTTTGAGACCCATTTAGTCCTCAATTTTAGAGATTATGAAAAGCCATTTAATTCACTAGATAACCAAGTTAAAATTGTTAGTGCTTACATTTAGTGTAAAATATAAGCACTTAGTATCTATAAAATATTTAAAAGTGACTAAAAACAATTATTCCAGTGTAACTTTTCAGACTAAAGCGCTGGGTCTTTACTGACAATCCTCCTAGTTATGACGTCAGAAAAAACTTTAGACAAAAATCTGCTTTATACAATCTTATTCACTATTTTGGGCAGGGTAGGGGTAAATAGCGATAAATAAAATAAAAACAATGTGCATAATCAGATTGAATCCTTGAAATCAGATTGCAGTCTATAAAGTATGACAACGTCAAAAATGAGAAGCACAAATTTTAAGAAGGCATATTTGAGCTAGACAAGTGACGAGAAAGAGCGTTGTCTAATTTGCTAATTTCTCTCTTGAATAGATCAGAGTCGAGACGCGGTTCTGAAGCGACGGTCCGAAGTGAGTTCTTGACAACATTTTTCAGGTCAGACATTGATGCGTCCTTTTCTAATTGCATACGGAGGTAGTGGACCTGTAAATATAGTTTAAATATATATATATATATATATATATATATATATATATATATATATATATATATATATATATATATATATATATATATATATATATATATATATAATATATATATATATATATATATATATTATATATATATATATATATATATATATATATATATATATATATATATATATATATATATATATATATATATATATATATATATATATATATGTAATATATATGTATATATATATATATATATATATATGTATATATATATATATATATATATATATATATATATATATATATATATATATATATATATATATATATATATATATATATATATATATATATATATATATATATATACATACCCAGTGCAAAATTTTCCCTGAAAATTTCACCCCCTGGGAACTTCCCTCTCCATGAGGAATGTCGCGCAAAATCGTGCAAATTCCGTGCAAAAATTCGTGCAAAATTCTTCCAGAAGAACATTCATCATCCTCTCCTTACTCGAAAAATGTATGCATACTTCCTAATAACAAATAAAACAATAGGTAAATTTTATAACTTAAAAACCTTTCCTCAGGGGCTGTAGGGCGTCATTTTATCTCTAAAGACATAGTTTTTGGGCCTTTCAACTATGCTGAAGAAAAAAGCTATCTCAAAATTTTTATCGGACGATTTTAGGATAAAGTGGCTTGGGAGGGGGCCTAGTTGCCCTCCAGTTTTTTTGGTCACTTCAAAAGGGTACTAGAAATTTTCATTTCCGTTAGAATCATCCCTCTCTCGACTCACACGCTGAATTTGATGGTGTGATTTTCATAAAAATTCTATGACTTCAAGGGGGCCTTTCTCCCTTTTTTCAAAAATCATACAAATATTTTCAGGAACGTAGCTTTTGATGGGTAAAACTAAACTTTATGAAAATTATATATTTGGAATCAGCATAATAAGTCAATTCTTTTTATATATCTATTGGTATCACAATTCCGTGTTTTAGAGTTTCAATTACTATTGAGCAGGGTCGCTCCTTACAGTTCGTTACCACGAGCTGTTTGATTACATCTCAAAATCCAGACGGAGATCATTGAAATATTGATCGTTTTTTCTGTGTTACCAAAAGTATCGTATTCATAAAACTTTATAGTTTCATGAAATGTAATTAAACAAATAACAAAGTTTTTTCAACTAAAGTAAGGTACTTCGTATAAATAGAAAAAGAAAATATTACCATTTAAAATTGCTGAAAACTAAGTTCCTAGCAGTATTTGCCATACAAAAGATATTTCCTGGCGGGACTGATTATAACCTGCCTTGCATTTTCCACCTCCGTGCTGGTAGATATGGGAATGTAACATATTAGCTAAATAGAGAAACAATTTAATTCATTCCTACTCCCCCTACCTCTTTCAAAATTTACCTGAAGCCCCATGAAGAGGAAGCATTTGTCCATTAAAATATTTTTTTAGGAATCTACCCTACCCCCACCTAAACAATGACTCACCCCCCCCCCCCCCCTCATTATAGCTGATGTGCAATTACAGATCACCAAGCGTAGCCTATTTTCATTACAAATAACGTGAATCAACTTGGTTGAATCCAGTACTGCCATCGTGTGGCATTGCTTCTTTTGCAACTGGAAAGCCTAAAACATAGTTATTCATACTTTTAAGTCAATTAGCTTCTCAGAATTTTAAACTGTCTGCAAATTCGTCCTCGTCGGGGTAAAGTCGTAGTTTGGTGCCCTAAAATACCCAGAAAACAAGACTTTCCGCTGGGCCAATCTGTATGGCCACTTAAGAAAGAGCTTTAAATTCACGTCTGAATGAGCTTCCTCCCAATTATCTTGGACCTTCGGTTGATACATTCACCCCTGTGAAAAACCAAACAAATAAACATGCATTGATGATGTTTCCTCTGAAAAAAAAAACGAAATTCCACATTCTGAATATTGGAGCTTGAAACCTCTATGGTAGAGTTCTCTGATATGATGTATCTTATAAAAGGATTTTCAATAAGGTCGCTTGCTTTTTAGGGGGTGTTTCTTCTTTTTTCAAAAATCAGGCAAATTTTCTCAGATTTTTGGTTTTGGGTGGGTAACAATAAACTGAAATTTTTTTTTTATATATTTAGAAGCAGCATAAAAAGCCAGTACTGCCGGTGTAGCAAGTGTCATGAGAATTCCGTTTTTAGTTTTGGTGAATGTTGGTCCAAGTCACTTTTTAATTCCATTTTTTTTATCACAAACTATTTAATGAGATTCTATTGTCGAAATTTGTTTTTAACCTGTTCATTTTATTTAGTTAAATTGGACACTAAAAAGAAAGAGGGTTAATTTGACAGCTGGATAGCATGTTTAAATTTAGTTTTTCTTTTGCTATTCTGTTTTTTTTAATGTCTGAATTTATAAAGGATATAAGTTCGAGGGAGGTAGAATTGTCCTGTTATGAAAGAGGTACATTTTTCATGGCCGTTATAAAATCAAAACGTGGTATCTATGCAGGCAGGATGATTTCTGAGTATCTCTACTCCTTCTGTAAACTATTCTAAGGCGTAGGAAACTGTATAAAGACAAGTCTACATCTGTTATAATCAACGGAAGCAATCAATCTTCCTGGAATTATGGTTTGAGTTTGATTTTCTTTTAAGATTAAATGCATAATAAGTAAATATATTATTGATTAAATAAATTGATCCCTTAGCCAGAAATCCTTGTCGTTTAAAATTTACTGTATTTTGTTTAGATTTTTCATGCAATTTAATTGCTCTTTTTATTTGAGAGTTTTTTTCCTAAAAGTATTTGAAAATAAACTTATTCCTACGAAAAAAAAAAATCCTGAAATTTGTTTTCGTACCTTCCCTGTCACCCAATCACCACTGATATTTTGCCTTTTGGCCCCCCTATATATATATATATATATATATATATATATATATATATATATATATATATATATATATATATATATATATATATATATATATATATATATATATATATATATATATATATATATATTATATATATATATATATATATATATATTAATATATATATCCATAATAGATATATGTATTAGGTAAAATTAGGAAAAATTAGGAAATGAATTATTAAAGAAAATGACCACCATGTGTAGTTAAGTAGTTTTCGGAAGTAGTGGGGCACCGAACTAAAAAAAAAAAAAAAAAAAAAAAAAAAAAAAAAAAAAAAAAAAAAAAAAAAAAAAAAAAAAAAAAAAAAAAAAAAAAAAAAAAAACTGGGTAAATGACCAGCTAAAATAAGCTAAAACTACATGGAACCAAATAGCTTATAGAGTTGTGGCTTTTCCTTTCCATTTTTGATAGAAACCAACAGGTGGTTAATATTTGAATGTTTACGGACGGAAAGTGTTGTCAAATTTAGCTACAGTACTTAATTTTGCTTTTTTAATTTCATGGTTTAATATGGCAATACATTGTGCTATCCTAAGAATTTCATAATTTCGAAACAACCAAAAGAAAAATCTGAGAAAGTCGCAGATTTCAGGAATGAATAAACCCAAGATTGGTCCAATCGTTGAAAAATGATTTTTTTTTTTCTTGTCCTTGGTATTTCAATATTAATTTTCAAACCTATTCTTGTACCTCGACTCAGACTTGAATAGACTCTAAGATGGGTCCAGGAGCAAAAAAATATTTCATTTTTGGAGTCCTTGGTATCTAAAAAAAACGAAAATAAGGCTTGAGAAGATTTGAGGGGCCTCTTTGGTTTTGTGTCAGATATCTCGTTTCTTTTAATGACTATACACCAACCATAAAGAAATGGCTATAATAACCACTATACGGAAATGTACTCAAGAGATTTTTGAAAAAAAAAAACGGAAGAAAAAGAAGAACACGCAGCAGGAACGAAGTTTTTGCTGTCCATCAATTTCTCTATGAATACAGGTATTAGAATTTAGACACCTTAACTGATTCTTGAAATTAAATTGCAACAAAAAATATTTTTAATTACTTAACTTAACGCTTAGGAGCCTTATTTGTGATTGAAAAATGCATTATTTGGTAGTTTGCAAAATGGTAAAGCGAGCTAAAAATACCATACCTTCCTTTTTGTAGAAATCCATTCTTCTCTTCTACCAATTTTCTGTATCATAGGCAGCGCGCTAGCGCTGCCTAAGTAAAGAACGATGTGGCCAAAATGTTTTTTTTTTCTTTCTTCGACAGGCACTTCGTATCAAAGGAGTTGTCGTAGAAACTTCAAAAAAGGCTCATTCGATTGGAAATTCAAAGGACTAGTGCCCTTTTTAATAGTCGAAAGTGACTGGAGGGTAACTATCCCCCCCCCACGCCCATCATTCCCCCAAACACATCCAATCAAAATTTTGAGATAGCCATTTTGTTCAGGGTAGTTGTTTACCAGATAGAAAATATGTTTTTGAGCAGGACACTCCCCTACAACCCTCGGGGCAAGGGTTTTAAGTTATGCCCTGGGGGCATATAAGGTTTCTATAGAAGGCGTTGTCGTAGAAACTTCAAGAAAGGCTCATTCGATTGGAAATTCAAAGGGCTATTGCCCTTTTTAATAGTCAAAAGTGATTGGAGGGCAACTAAACCCCCCCCCCCCCCCAACGCCCATCATTCTCCCAAACACATCCAATCAAAATTTTGAGATAGCCCTTTTTTTCAGCGTAGTTGATTACCAGATAGAAAATATGTTTTTGAGGAGGACACTCCCCACAACCCTCGGGGCAAGGGTTGTAAGTTATGCACTGGGAGCATATAAGGTTTTTTATGAAGGCGTTGACGTAGAAATTTCAAAAAAGGCTCATTCGATTGGAAATTCAAAGGACTAGTGCCCTTTTTAATAGTTGAAAGTGACTGGACGGTAGCTAACCCCCCTCTCACGCCCACCTTTTCCCCAAACACATCATACCAATGAATGTGCATTGTCAGGTTAATATACATATACTGATATTTGGTAATCAAAATGTTAAAATTATTTGATTTATTAAAGTTATAAAAGTAAAAACATTTATATTTTTTCAGTTAAGTGCAAATTTTGTTCTGGCCTTGGGAAGGCAGAGGGGTTTTGCGCCCGACTTATGTTAATTTCTGCTCGTTTTGAGTTTGGCTCGGTTATTTATTTTAGTTTCTGTTCGTTTTGGGTTTCATTTATTTATCGATGCTGATTTGTGGTAGTTCCACGCTTGGTAGATTATTTGATTTTATTTTTGCTCATTTTTTGTTTAATGGAGTTCTTTACTTTTCTTTGAAAAACTTATTTTGTGGAAAAAGTTTTTTTAATTAATTTCAACAAAAGCCCAGTAAATAAAAAAGTATTTGGTTAGTAATATTAGGCATCAAAAGCAGAAAAGTGTTAAATTTAAGGAATATTTGAACTTCTTGGGAGGGAGTAAAGAGAGGCTTTCTGTAGATTGAGATGGAATAGGAGTGTGCGTGGCTGTATTGGCCTCAGGTGACTTGGCGCCGCATTGAGTTATTAGTAGTAATAGTAGTATTAAGCAATAAGTTACAAATCATTTCGAATCAGTTATATAATTTATGACCATTAATATGGATAATTTTTTTTGAATTTTTTCCAAGAAAGCTTTTTTGCCGAATTTCAATCATTAGTCATGAATCCTTGCGGAATTGATGGCAATAAAACTACCCATCAAAAATACATGCTGTTACGTAGACTAATGTCTAGATTTCATTAGAATTTAAGGCCACAGCGGAACGGAGGTAACTCTTTTAAGACCGATAAATATTTTTCTCGCTTGAAAAATATTTCGCTTGGTAGATTATTTGATTTTATTTTTGCCCATTTTTTGTTTAATGGAGTTCTTTACTTTTCTTTGAAAAACTTATTTTGTGGAAAAAGTTTTTTTAATTAATTTCAACAAAAGCCCAGTAAATAAAAAAGTATTTGGTTAGTAATATTAGGCATCAAAAGCAGAAAAATGTTAAATTTAAGGAATATTTGAACTTCTTGGGAGGGAGTAAAGAGAGGCTTTCTGTAGATTGAGATGGAATAGGAGTGTGCGTGGCTGTATTGGCCTCAGGTGACTTGGCACCGCATTGAGTTATTAGTAGTAATAGTAGTATTAAGCAATAAGTTACAAATCATTTCGAATCAGTTACATAATTGATGACCATTAATATGGATAATTTTTTTTGAATTTTTTCCAAGAAAGCTTTTTTGCCGAATTTCAATCATTAGTCATGATTCCTTGCGGAATTGATGGCAATAAAACTACCCATCAAAAATACATGCTGTTACGTAGACTAATGTCTAGATTCCATTAGAATTTAAGGCCACAGCGGAAATGAGGTAACTCTTTTAAGACCGATAAATATTTTTCTCTGGAAAGTCACTATATCCTATGGACAGGCTGTTCCTTTTACTGTCGAAACACTGGAAATAAAATTAAAAAATATACCACGTGTATAAAAAATATACACGACACTGAGCAAACATGATATCTGAAAAGAAATGATTTAACAATATGAAGGTGTAATGTTCGAAAAAAAAATAGAAGCAGCACAAAAACTCACGAACGCTCGAAACTACATGTGGTATGCTGCATAACTCAATTAGCAGGTTTTACCTGGACATCAACGCTGCTTATCTCGTATCGCCAAAACCAGTTCCTTGCATTCACACCTGGAGCTAGAAGCAAGCTGCACCGCTCTCTTTCCTTCAAAGAACGATGAGTAACTTTTGCTTTCCACATGCTCTATTTTTAGCGTGATTTTTTAATATAACGTTAGAGCCTCACTGGGTTCATCTGGGCTCTCATATCTACTACCATAGTGTAGAGGGTGAATGCGTTTACGATTGCCAGATCTAAAATCCGTGCAAATAAAAGCTTTTTATCATTTTTTTTCTACATATATGTAATGGCATACTTGCTGACAAGCTGAGCGTCCTTCTACCAGATGCTTCTGTCAACAAGGTTTAGGGGCAGGAAGCGAAGATAATTTATGGCTACATTCACTATATTGTTATCCTGTCACTTTCCCACCAGTATAATATTCGCAGTATCAAACCGATAATCGTAAGTACCTCTCCTCTCATTCTTGAGGTCATTACTCGATGAGAGAGGGTAACTAGAAATTTGATTTTCACGGATAATCTCCGTCACTTTGAAGTCAGCAGCTTTTGGACCACGCAGAAGCTGACGGGTGGTAAAGCAGTTATCGAATTCAGCCTTATGACTGTTGCTGCGGTAAACAATCTCCAAGAGCTACTTCACCACACGATCTAAGGTCATCCTTGACAGTATCTTTAGGTGGATTTGTCTGTTTAGCCAATTAAAGATGAAACTGGAGACAGTAGCTGAAAAAAAAATACGGAGAGTCGACAGCTTTTACCTAAAGTGTCTTCCCTCTGATAAACTACTTTTGACTGTACTTCCCATTACATTTGGCAATCATCTCATCAATTCAAAATAATTGCTTCAATTCATATCAAGTTCACTATCTTGATTAAAAGTTTACCCATTATCTATACATTGCATTATTTTTATTCTATTTATACATGGAAAGATAGTGTGGTTTAATGAACTATTAAAAATAATGATATGACAATACCTGTCTTTCCAGAGCATCGGTGCGTGTCTTCAACGCTCTTTCACGAGCTTCTGCCTGGCGCTGTGCAGATATCTGTAATTCTCGCATACGCTCAGCATCTCGCATGCGTTCTTGCTTGTGGCGATTTCTCATCTCTTCAAAAGATGCAGTATGGTCACGTTCCATCTCTCGAAGTCGATCTTCCATTCTGGCAATTTGTCGTCTTAATGACTGGACAAGAAAGTTTTCCTCTTCGGATCCACCTCTGTTTATATCAAACTATATTGGAGAGACTACTCAGGTTAATGCATTCAGTTCAACGTACTTCTTAAACACTTGGTGCTTGAAAGACAAGCATGAGACGAGACAGCTGGGACGTAGCTCATCAATGGGGGGAAAGTAAGGGGGGTAATTACCATTCTTCTAGGATTTTTAACCCCTCTAAATTTTAAAAAAATTGCCATTTTCATTGGAAAATACCTATTTTGGTATTTTCATTATAAAAACTTAAAAAACGACAAAAATTCCCCCGAGAATTTGAAAAACAAATTTTGTCCCATCCCCTAAATGTTAATGACTTAATGTCCTTGATAGCTATGGGGGAAGGAATCACAAGATGCTCTGTTTTAGAGGGGCCAAAGACATGATTCTATTAAGAATTTGTGTCAATTTTTTTCATAAATCATTTAATTTCGGCTAGCTCTAAGTTTTGTTATCACTTTTTAATATGCTTGAAAAAAAAACTGTTTTGTTTAATTCATAATTTAGTTACCACATTCAAGGTTATTATAAACACGAGTGAGGTTGCTTTACCCTTGCCCCCTGCTATTTACTCTGTATTTTAGCTTCTTTGTAGAAAAACAAAAACACAAAACCACACAACAACCTAAAAATTGACAACAGCAACATATTTAACATCTTAAAGGGCTCATTTAGGTGTATTACTTTTCGAATAAAAGAGATCTTTCCTGAAAAAGTCGGAGACTATCACTCCCATCAATCCACCACTCTTTGTACTTCTATTCTTCCTCCTTTCACATTTAAAAGCTAACATTCCCTTAAAAAAAACTACAATATCTGTAATAAGAGGGGTGCGTTAGAGAAGGTTCGCATCCATATTGGACACTTGACCCAAATATATTCTTCCAAATGAAGCAAGGAAATTTTTGGAAATGTAGCCTAAAAATGTACTGTTGAGTCTTTAAGTATCTCCTCCCCTCCTTCCCCACAAAGAAATTCCTTGATAACCACCCTAATAGCTGGTATACAGTTATGCAGTAGCCTTTAAATTACAAGCTACAGGCAACAGTCAATAATGAAAGTTTTTTTTTATGGAGAGCATATATGTTAAGTGACGAATACGCCACCTCAACTGTTGCCAATTATATTCATATAGATTCATATTTCGGTTCGTTTGAAAAAAAAAAACATAGAACAACAAACAAACGTTAAAATAGATCTTTACTTAAAGCACAAAAAACATACAAAATAAACAAGAATAATTTTTTTATGGTATAAAAAATAGCAACGACAGTACCGGCCAATAGTGAGAGTGAAACTATAATGACTTGTCTATGTCACCCACCTTATGTTCCCATCTAACCAACTAAAACAATCAGATTGCATTTTCACTGTCCTTGGTACGACGAGCATCCGAAAACGAAATTTGATGAAAGCGAAACACATTTTCCATTTTTTCCAGCCATTTTCCAGCCTTTCAGTTGGTCAATGCCGATCGACTGCCTTATCATTTTTGCTCGACAAAATGTTTACCCTATTCAGCCCCAAATTTTTATTTTTCGAGAAAAAATTGAGGCATCAATGCATCAATGGAGATTTGTCCCCTGTTTTCTTTTATATATTTTTGACTTCTATTTTCTTCTATTTTTCTTCTATTTCTTCTATTTTCTTTCTATTTTCTTCTATTTCTTCTTATTTTCTTCTATTGACTTCTATTTTCTTATCGTAACGGTTTGGACAAGTAATGATCCAACTAATACCATATAAACATGGAGGAGGTGCTGCCATGTATTTTAAATTATTTCAATGACTTTCTGACCACCAGAATTACCAATCAATATTTCGTTTTATCTGTATTTCTTTTAAAAATAAATAAATAAACATAAATTTCGAATTTATCCGAACTAATACAAAACCTGATATTGTTTTTATCACAAAGCTTCAGGGATACAAGGGATTTTTTATTAACGTTTTTAAATCTTGCATAATTAAATTTTGTAATTTACAATTTGTAAATATAAATTTCTTGTGTATCAGAATTAGCAAGCAACTACCCCATCTGAGCCCAATAGTAGCCGAAACTCTATAAAAAAGATTTTGATAACAACTAATACACCAAAATAATTTTCTTTTTATGCTGATTAAAACATGTAAAATTCATTAAGTTTAATGTTTCTCATCAAAAGCTACGAGCCTAAGAAATATTTCCTGATTTTTGGAAAAGGGGGGAAACATCCCCAAAAAGTCAAGGGATCTTAACAAAATCATACCAACAGATTCGCAATATCAGAGAACACTAGTGTAGAGGTTTTTGTTTCGTATTTGGTTGAATCTGACAGAATGCTATGCATTTCTTGAATAGTTTGTGTTCATTCCCGTTATCAGGTTTGGTGGTTTTTATATCTTTGTAATTTTTTAAGCTTTTTAAAGCATTTTTAAGCATTTTTAAGCTAGATTCTATGTGCCCTTGCTTAGTGCAAATTTAGGTTTAATTGTCAATAAGGGCTATTAAGACACTAGTCTGAACATGTGTAGTTTTCACTTCTGTGTTTGTGCTATGACTGTTTTTATTCCATGTGTCATACAAATTTTCATGCTTGTTTGCTTTGCAGCGGGTGTTTGACTGAAAAAAAAATAGTCAGTAGTAAGACTGAGTTCCTATCTACAAAAATGTGGAATTTTCAAAATTTTGCAAGGAGAAAGTACGGATGCGTGTTTTTTCCAAGAGTCATTGTAACGAACCAATTGTCCTAAAATATAGGAAGGCGATTCATTTGAACGGAAATTAAAAGTTCGAGTGTCCTTTTTAAGAGACTAAAAAGATTGGCGGGCAACTAGGATACCTCCCAAACCCCTTTTTCCCCTAAAGACATTCCATTAAGATTTTGAGATGGCCATTCGGTTCAGCACACTCGAAAGGTCCAATAACAAGCCCTGGAAAAGGGCTGTAAGATATTCAATTTGTCCATTGTTCACATATAGTATTTTATGGGGAATTTACGAAAAAATTTTTAGAGGAAATTTTCTGCGGAGGGAGGGGGGTAAGAATTTTCCGTGGTGATAAAGTTTTTTCGGGGTGAATTTTGCAGGTGCAATCCTGTACGGGGGGGGGATTTCCTGGCATGTTTTGAAAAACGGTCAGAAATAAAATAAATAAAAAACATGTTTTCTCAACTGAAAGTATGGGAAAACATTAAAACTTAAAACAAACAGAAATTATTTGGTACATGAAAGGAGGCTGTCCCTTCCTCAGTTCTCTTTTTTACGCTAAAATTCGACTTTTGTCCCATTTTTTTAAGAACGAATCATAAAACACAAGGACTGTTGAATTTGAATGATAAGTGCTTATAAAAAAAACTTCAAGACTTTAGCGTAAAGAGTGAAGATTGAATAAGCGCTAGCCCCCTCATCAACGGAATGATTTCTGTTTGTTTTGAATTTTAATGTTGCTCCTTACTTTCAGTTGAGAAAATTTAACTTTTCTGAAACCCGTATTAATTTTTACGGATATTTGAATTTCTCAAATAATCACTATTCTTCATTTTAATAAAAAGAGCTTAATTCTTTATCAGACTCACCTTGGAGGATGATGATTGTCTTGCTATATCCCATTTCTCTTTCTCTACTTGAGACAGCTGCCTTGTTAATACATTCACTCTTTCCTGAAGATCTTGTTTTTCTCTTACTGATTTCTGTAGTCTTTGCATAGTATCTGATTCAACCATACCCGTTCGTTCTTGATTAGACTGTAAATTCTAATGAATGAACAAAAGACCACAAATAAAAAAAGAATAAACATTTTATAATGTCACATATAGCCAGAAAGCACTGAAGGAGGTACCAAGTAGTATCACGGAGATCAAGACAATCGATAACTGCGGGGGGGGGGGGGAGGGGGCAGTGTCCCCCAATAATTCGGTAAACATAAATTTATTATATAGCCCGTGCCTCTTGACTATCCGGATATGGACTCCTCTTGCCCCCCCCCCCCACTACAAATGCTGGAACTATGCCCTTGGAGACCTGACAGTCGATCCTGGGGAAAATTTAATTCGTGCCCCATTCTCCGATCTGTTACTTGATTTCATTTAGTTTAGCAGTGCTAATTCAGAAGGAAGGTTGTAGCATTGCCCCTAAATATAAAAGCATAGTCACTCCCCCAGTTATATCACTTCCTTTTGGAAAAACAGTTTAAAGGTACTCAGGTGGCAACACTGATTCAAGCAACTAGCTCCAATTAAGAATTCCCTGGTACTCTAAGGCAATTGTGTTATCGGCTTGTATACTAGAGGGGCACTGACTTCTTATCACCTGGTTTACATCTCGAAACGCACCGTGTGTGACACAGCTCCGCCAAGCGTGGTACAGTCCCCAAAACTAGTGACACACACCCATAAAAAGCTTGGCACAGTTCAAGCATACTTATCAATCGCCATGTGATGTACATGATCTCTGAGAGAGAGCAACCACTCGTTTATTCTATAACGGCACATTTCTGGTACTGTTTTATGAACTGATCTTATGGCTTTCAGTTTATCTAGCAGACCAGTGGTTTAACCAAATAAGTACAGCATTAATTGGCTAGTTATTTATTGGAACTCGGCCGTAAGATTAACAGGCCACAGATTCTGAGTTTATTAGTTTCATATTTATTTTAACTCCGCCAAGACAGCAAATACAGGTCACTTGTGCGAATATTCTAAGTAATTGTAGGAATACAATCTCACATCTGTAATTGCAGCACGTTTTTCGGTTTTTCTTATTTAATGAAAAACAAAAATCACGAAGAAATCGAAAGATTTTTTTTTCGATGACTGAAAGAGAAAAGAAAAAGTAGGCTTGTAACGTAAATATGATAAAAGTAGTCATCCTTTGCTTCCCTCTTTTCACCTTTCATCCACATCTTTCTTAAAGATTCCCCCTACCATTTTCTTTCTATCTCTCTCTTACCCTCTCCCTCTCCCTCTCTCTCTCTCCCTCTCCCTCTCCCTACCTCTCTCTCTCTCCCTCTCTTTCTCTTTCTCTTTCTCTCTTTCTCTCTCTTTGTCTCTCTTTCTCTGTTTCTCTCTTTCTCTGTCTCTCTCTGAATCTCTCTCTCACTCCCTCTCAATCTTCTTTCTTTCTCTCTTTCAGGTGCTTTCCATTTTCAGTATTCAAACAATAATCAAAATCATGTCAGTAAAAACCATTTTTTTTTAACTTCGGTAATAACGTAAGCGAAGCAAAGTGTCTTGTTTTGAAATCACCAAGGTAAATGTTTTCTATCGACTATGTAAAGTAAAACTAGAAAAATCGATTCCATGCCATACATTTCGTCACTTTTTAGTAATAAGTTTCCGGATAAATTTTAAAAATATCACACTCAAATTTGTTCTCCTGACAATCTTTCTACAAATGACATTAATAACCCAACTAAGCTATGTCAAAGAGATCTTCAACTAAATCCTGATAAAACTTAGAATATATGGAGAATAAAACTTAGAATATATGGAGAAGCATACTAAAAAGAAGGAGAATAGGAAAAAGAAAAGTAAAAGAAAACAAGGAAAAAGAAAAATAAAGATAAAAACTAGAATGATTTCTAAGGTAACTGACGTTTAAAGATGACAAGAAGCATACTAAAAAGAAGGAGATCTATAGGAAAAAGAAAAGTAAAAGAAAACAAGGAAAAAGAAAAATAAAGATAAAAACTAGAATGATTTCTAAGGTAACTGACGTTTAAAGATAACAAGTATGCAGCGCAACTCTAAGTAAGAGTAGAACTAAGCAAAAAATATCGTCAGTTAGAGCCTCTGGCTAAGAAATCAAAATAGGCGTGATAGTTATTCATCCTAAATCAACCTGACGATATAATTTTAGCACTAATTTTATCAATTAATTTATAATTTTTATCATTATATAATTTTATCATAATATATTGTATTAATCGACCTGAAAATTTAACACGCGAATAAATTTATATATATATATATATATATATATATATATATTATATATATATATATATATATATATATATATATATATATATATATATATATATATATATATATATATATATATATATATATATATATATATATATATATATATATATATATAATATATATATATATATATATATATATATATATATATATATATATATATATATATATATATATATATATATACATATATATATATAATATATATATATATATATATATATATATATATATATATATATATATATATATATACATATATATATATATATATATATATATATATTATATATATATATATATATATATATATATTATATATATATATATATATATATATATATATATATATATATATATATATATATATGTATATATATATATATATATATATATATATATATATATATATATATATATATATATATATATATATATATGTATATATATATATATATATATATATATATATATATATATATATATATATATATATATATATATATATATATATATATATTATATATATATATATATATATATATATATATATATATATATATATATATATATGTATATATATATATGTATATATCGTTAGAAACGTTGACAGTACAACAGCCGTTAGAAAAGTCATGGGAGAGCGTGGTCTGTATTTAAGGGTGTTAATTCTTGGCAGCAAAGTTGAATGTACTGCTGTGGAATTCTCAAACTCTCCGGACTAAAACTTTTTTGCAAAAAAATCTCCACTGAGAAATTAAAACCACCTGATAATCCTAAAACAACTCCAGAGTCCCAAGTCGAAGGAAGCAGAGAGCCGTCGAATTTTGAGAACCTGACGGACCTTGAAGAGCCACATGGGGAACTTAAGGACCTACAAGCTATACGACAGCGTATCCAAAGGCGTGGGTCGTAATCTAGCACCGCATCGTAGGAAAGTACGCGGGGTTATGAATCAAATTTGTTTTGATATTTTTGAAAAGTAAACAAATGAGCTGGGTTGAGTAAATAGTTTTTGACATTTTTTTTCCGTAAGATGGGTCGCCAAAAATTCTAAAACCTCGTGCCAGGCCGCGGCTAAAAAGTTCTGGAAAGACTGTTATAGAAAGATGAAAAGCAATATAGTGAAAACCAACAGCTCTTCATCAACCAAAGCATTTACTTTCTTTTTACTCTAAGCCATTCCAAGACCCATTGCGCGAAAGGCCAAAAGAAATCAAGTTGTTTAGTACGAAACACCTGTCTCTTAATTTACTATTCTATCCTTAGCGTTTAACTTTTTCAAAGCTGTAACAAATGAAGATTTGTCCTAAGGTTCTTAGAATTTAAATTCAAAGTCATTGAATTGACTGAGTAGTCAGTAGCATAAGTTCATTAAAGCTGTATCACCTTATCTGGCTGAAAGACACATTTAATAGATACATACAAACTGGGTGTTCTTAGCGTCTCCTTCAAGAACCGCAACTTTGGTCTTTAAGGATGAGACTTCAGTCTTCAAGCTTGCTATACCTTCATGCAAATGAGAATTTTCTCGTCTTAATTCACTGTTTCCACTCCGCATCATCTCAAGTCGTTCTTCTGTAACCCTCTTCTCTGCTTCCATTGATGTTAGTTGTCTTTGATACTCCAAAGTCTGCTCCTTCATTTGGCTTAACGCAGAGTTTTCTTGAGAAGCAGAAACATTTAACCGGGTGAGCTGCTCTTTAAGGCTATGTTCTTTGTTTTTGTAGACCTCTTCTGCCGCTTGAAGTTTATCCACTTGGGATTGAAGAGTGTCGCAACGTTCTTGAAGTCGCACTATATTCTGTTGGAGACACTCAGATTTCGATTGCAAAGCCTGAAATCATGGAAATAGTATAAATTTACATATAACCATTAAATATCTGACATGGCGTCTAACAAAAACTCAGACGAATTCCTTTTGAGCCGTCGAACTCGCCTTGTTTAACTAAGTTTTGTCGGCATAAACTTGAACTCTACGGCTACAGAAAGCGCTACACACCATAAACAATCTTAGTAGTAAGAAGTAAGTAGTAAGCGGTAAGAGTAAGAATAATAAGTAATTACGTAGTAGGTATAGTAAGTAAGTAAGCAGTAAGAATAACAATAATTTCCTTATGATCCACATAATAAAAAAAATATATGATGCTCGTGGAATATTTGAAAAAAAGAAATATAAAAAAAACAATATAAAAAATAAATATTAATTAATAAAATAAGCAAATTCAATGATAATATGATTTAAAACGGGAGAATGCTGAGACTGGCAACCTTCCGTGCAGCGTAGTCAAATTGCTGCTGCATCTCGGACATCGAATTTATGAAGAATTATATTGCTACTATGCCAGGGGGGATAGGACTGCAAAAATTACAACATCTGAAATAAAATGTTTGAATCATCTTTATCTTAACATCACTGTTTCTTAAAAGGGGATGAGGAAAACTAGATAATGGACTATATAATAAAACCTATGGAACTCAGTCCAAGTTTATATATCGCCATATAATAAATTATCATATTATCTTAAATACTGTCATACATATACAGTGTCATATTATGTGAAAACACTCGAGTAGTATATCCAATAATAGAGACCCTGATAGAGAGCCATCACAAGCTATGAAATATTCTTTGCTTTTAGCTTGTTCTGAAGTGTTTTTTTTTTTTATCTCTTTAAGTTTAATCTTTTTTAAAGAAGGCCGTTCTCTAGCAATTTTATGATTCTAGGACAAAATTAAGAATTCTATAATGTTCTGTGAAAAGGCTTTTCTCAATTTAAAAACGTGCTAAAATAGATAAATATCCAAACTTCAAGGTAATACATAAATAGTAATGCGTACGTCACTCAGAGGGCAAATAGACAGATTCTCCTTTTTCGTCTTTTCATGGACTAATTTTTCTTTTAATTACTATGTTACCTAAGTTAAAAACAATAGAAAAAGTGAGACTAATAACATAAAATAATAAAGTAATTATGCTGTTTTAGTTGAATTAACTCACTGAACTTGTTAATAAAAATAAATACACTAATTAAATTATTAAACCACAAAATAAATTTCATTGATCCTCTAATTATTTCTATATTAGTAATGTCTATACTCTCAAAATTTTAATTTTGAAGCATCCGATTAGCTGTTATATCTAGTTTAAGGTTACTGTCTAAAATAAAGATTTTCTTTTATTATTATATTAACTGAGTTAAACACGTAAATGGTGTATTTGTCGCTAATTCTCCTGCAGTAAATGATTTACTTTTATTAAAGTTAAGTTATTTAAGGTCCCTGTGAAAACAAAAAAAAGAAATAAATTAAAAAACTGTTGAGGCATTTGAACATATAATGACACTATTCTGATCTACCTGATACTCCATTTCTTTATCCCGGAGCAACTTCTGAGCTCTGTTTAATTCTTGCTCCAAGGATTTTCGGCCAGTTTCACTTTTGGTAAGTTGGAACTGCGCAGCTTCTATCTGATGATTCAACCTTTTAATTTCATATTCATTTTGGACCAGCTTTAATTTCACCTTATTAAGAGCATCCTAGAATTAAGAAATTTCAATGACTTTTTTTTGCTTGGTCAGGTCAGAAAAGCATGCAAAACTATACGTTGATGTTGAAGCTTTAGTTGTGTAGTTTTTGTTTTGCATTAATATCACAAAGACAGCTTTTCAAAAATTATACTTTTGTTTTGGTTCAAGAACGCTAGTCCAATGGAAATTTTTATACCAAATTTGAAATTTATTAATATATTTTTGACATATTTTGCGAAATGGGGGTGTTTTTCTTGACATAAAAATTCTACTGATTTAGAAGCTTTCGAACTTAGTTTAGAAGCTTTCGAACTTAGGTTTTTTTCTTTAATCCAACCAAAAACTTCAACCAATCATCACGGGGTCCTAGAAAATCTTTCTTAAAATTAACCTTTGAAGTTGAACCAGCTTTAATTCCACTTTATTCAGGCCATCTTAGAAATGAAAACTTCAACTAAACATAATTTTACCAAGCCGTTCTGTAATACACCCAACAAATTTGTGCTGTCTTACAAAAAGCTGCATTTTTTAGTATTTTTTATATTTTTGGTTGGAGAATATAAATCAAGGCATTCTAACCACATATGTTAATTCATGTAAATTTTAAAATGAGTTTTAAGATGTATTAAGAGCTTCTTCGCCGTTCGCACTTCTTACACAATTTTTTTTTTTCATTTTGAGTTTTCTCTAAAGAAATTTGGGTGCTTTGGATTTTTTTTCCATAAGTTCTTGGGGTTAAAGTGTAAGTAAAAAGTACAATCACATTTGTATTTCATGTAACCATAGTCTTATAGCAATGCCGCCACGGTAAATTTTTTCTAAAAGACAAAGTTCAACCAAACCACTTCAAAAAATATTATCTTAAAATTAATAGCGGCAGAATTCTACTTTTTCCATTTTGTTGAAACTAAAACACTGAATTGATTTTTGAAGAAGAACACGACTTTCGAAATGATAAAATTCAGAAATAGAATTAATTAAATCCAGAGGCACCGATTGTGTGTGTGTGTGTGTGGTGCTGGGGGGGGGGGTTAGGGAACCCCTAGACTTTACCACTCCCCCAGCTTATGGAAAATACCATTCGTGTTGTTTTCATTGAAAAAACGGAATAAAACTGCCCATCCTCCTAATTTTTCAAAAGAATTTTTTTTGTAACTTCATTTAACCCAATTCCTTGCCTCCACTCTACATTTTTTGAATTGGCGCAACTGGTTAAATCATTTTTTTTCAAGAATACAAAGTGTTTAATTTTTTTTTTTTTTTTTTGATCTTATGAATTCAATCTGTTGCGATTACTTAAGGAAGTGGCTGAGAAAAAACAATAGCTCTTTGTAAAAAAAAAAAAAAAAAAAAAAAAAAAAAAAAAAAAAAAAAAAAAAAAAAAAAAAAAAAAAAATATACTAATTCAATGTTGAATGTTCTCTTTGGAATTTAATTTTGATGAAAATGTAAATATAACAATATAAATAAGAATAATTTGATAAAGGCTTCCAGATTTAAAGCCGAAATATTCGGGTTTTTATTATTATTGTCTAAAGGATTGTTTCCTTTTTTGCGAAGTTCAGCGTCTAGTTAAAAATTTTACCCATTTTTCAATATTTTCATTTGAATTATAAATGGAAAGGTAGAAAAAAATTGGAAAGGCGGTCTAAAAAAATACTTAAATATAGAAAGCTTTTTTTCTAAGAAGAAAAGTCTGTGAATAAAAAGTTTCACGAAAGCAACAAAACTGTTTTTATCTTTTTTTCTTCTTTGTTTCATTTTGAAAACACCAATAAGAATCTAAGTCACCTAAAACCTTTTGATAAATAACGATGAACTATAAACTACAAATAAAAAATATTAAACAGAGCCTTAGCTTTATTGCTTAATTAAGTTTTAGCTATGGCTGACAAAAAGGTTATTGATTGCTACCGCTACTGCTACTAATACTAACAACTCACTGCAGCACCAAGCCACTTGAGGCCAACATAGCTACACGCGCTCATATCCTAATCGCGAACAGATCCCAATCTATTCATAGCCTCCCTCTTTACACCTCCAAAGAAGTTCCTATTTTCCTTAAATCTTTCCTTACAACATCTTATTGGGGACGACTTGTATTCGTTTGGCCCTAGATGGTCGGCCAATAAGAACAATTTTTGGCTATCTGTCATCTTTCATCCGCAGAACGTGCCCTAGCCATACCAACCTTTCTCTCATTATAGCCTTAGAAAGCGGGATTGAACCATTCTTTTCGTAGAGCTTACTGTTTGACACACGGTCAGCAAGTCGGGTACCAAAAACAATCCGTAGGCAATTCCTCATGAAAATATCTAGCAAATCGTCCCCAGTCTTTCGAAGTTCCCATTCGACTGATGTCAGTGTAGCTCCTCTATCCCAATCTGTTCATAGCCTCCCTCTTTACACCTCCAAAGAAGTTCCCATTTTCCTTAAATCTTTCCTTACAACATCTCATTAGGGAACGACTTGTATTCGTTTGGCCCTAGATGGTCGGCCAACAAGATCAATTTTTGGCTATCTGTCATCTTTCATCCGCAGAACGTGTCCTAGCCATGCTAACATTTCTCTCATTATAGCCTTAGAAAGCGGGATTGAACCATACTTTTCGTAGAGCTTACTGTTTGACATACGGTCAGCCAGTCGGGTACCCAAAACAATCCGTAGGTGATTCCCCGGGAAAATATCTAGCAAATCGTTCCCAGTCTTTCGAAGCGCCCATTCGACTGTTGTCACTGTAGCTTCCAATATTCTATTCCCATTTTTTCCGCGAAAGTAACAAAAAAAACATTTTCAATGAAATAATGGCGGAAAAATGTATTTTCAAAATATAGCAGGGATATTGGGGTTCATGCCCCCCCCAAACAATGAAGCTTTATAGTTTCCTTATATGTACTATCGCTTCGCATGTGCGTAAGCATTGTTTATCTTCTGTTTTGTTTTCTTTTACGCACCTTTTATTCTTTCTTCCATTAGATACATTTTTTTTTAGCTACAATTGGGGATCTTAGCCACATATTAAGGTTTATCTTAATTAGTACAGATACTACTACTACTACTAAAAACTAACTGCAGAACCAAGCCACCTGAGGCCAACACAGCAACGCACGCTCCCTCTC
The DNA here is from genome assembly GCA_027921565.1 of Artemia sinica. NCBI lineage: Eukaryota > Metazoa > Arthropoda > Branchiopoda > Anostraca > Artemiidae > Artemia > Artemia sinica. Next base: position 74,271,266 of record CM051259.1, read on the forward strand.
CATCCTAATCTGTTTATACCTTCCATCTTTACACCCTCCCTAGAAGTTCCCATTTCCCTTACATCTTTTCTAACGACATCTACCCCATTCGAAGACGACCTGATTTTCGTTTGGCCCTAGATGGTTGTCTTAACTGACGAATGAAGGTAATATTGATTCCTTATTCTTGGCAATAACGTAAATAGAACGCCATTCTATTGTTATTACTATTCATCTTAATACTGAAACTATATCCTACTAAATATTCAGAACTGCTTTTTGCTCAAAAGCATGGGCGCCGGAAGGGGGGGGGGGCATGCCCCCCTGGAAATTTGGGACTATACAGTAATTATACGGAAACCAAAGGAAAGAGACTAGAATAGGGAAAAACATTGGAAAAAACGTGTGCTCCCCATTATCGGCTGCCTGCAAATAGATTTTGATCCTTAATAAGGAAAATATAAGTTCTAGTTTGTGACTGAGTGACCCCTAGCCAGTTTTCCACAAACATTTTTTCTATATGATTTGGTCGGAACAAAAAAAAAAATCAAATTATTCGCTGTAACGAATGGTTAGTAAATAACGATCCTTGTCAATAACGAAAGTATAAGAGCCTAACTATTAATAACATTAAATCAAAGAATCAGCTTTTTATGGTGATCCTAAATACGTATTTGTTTATTAGTAAATATTGCAGTTATTAGTACACAAGAAAGTTTGTATAATTATAGAAAACACAAGGAAAACAACTTAATAAGGGGCAATTTCGGTAAGAATATGCCGTCAACTTTTGCTTGCATTGCAAGAGTACCCATCACTTGATATACGAAGCCACTATAATCAGAAATGTTTCCCCTGAATGAAATGCTGGGAATTTCTGCATATTCCTCCTGAACGGATACTTTTTTTGTGTTTTACTATCATTTTCTTCCTGGAGTGATGTATTCATCTAGTTGCCACTTTGAAAAAGATCTAATTGTTTACAGTTATGAAGTATAAAGGTGTAAAATATACTGGCTTTTGGTATTCAAAATTAAATTAAAAATATTGAATTAAAAATTTTTATCTGATTGTCTTAATCTTAGCTTTAATGTTTTACTTTGAACGAACTACTTTGATAAGGCATTACTTCTTATAAATTACTACTAATACTACTAACAACTCACCGCAGCACCAAGCCGCTTGAGGCAAACACAGCTACGCACGCTCCTCCTCCATCCCGATCTATTTAAAGCCTCCCTTTTTACACCCGCCCACGAAGTTCGCATTTCCTTTAAATCTTTCTTTATGACGTCCTCCCACCCCAGACGAGGACAACCTGCTTTCCGTTTAGCCCTAGACGGTTGGCCGAAAGCAACAATCTTCGGCAATCTGTCATCCTTCATCCGCACAACGTGCCCTAGCCATCTCAACCTTTTTTCATTATAGCTCTAGAGAGCGGTATTGAACCGCATTTTTCGTACAGCCTATTGTTTGAAATACGGTCAGTCAGCCGGGTACCCAGAACAATCCTTAAGCAATTTCTTTGGAAAACATCTAGCAAATCTTCATCCGCTTTTCGAAGCGCCCATGCTTCAGAGCCATATTTGACTACTGTCATCACTCTAGCCTCTAATATTCTAATCTTGGTTTGTGGACTTATCTTCCTATTCTTCCAAACTTTTTTTAATTGTGAAAAAACACCCCGAGTCTTGGCTATTCTACTTTTAACATCTTCACTGCTCCTACCATCTTTACTAATAATACTACCAAGGTAAGTGAAGCTGCCCACTTGATCAATCTTTTCATTACCCAACGTCACCTTTTCATCCTCACTTATTCCTAGCCTTAGTGACTTAGTCTTCTTAACATTAATTTTCAAACCTATTCTAGCACCCTGAACTCGCAAAACCTCTAAAAGTTCATTCCTTTTGCTCCCACTTTTCTCTAGGATGCTTAAATCATTAGCATAATCTAAGTCCAAGAGACTATTTCCTCCCCATTTGATTCCGTGGTCTCCCACTACCGTTCTTGTGCTCCTTAACACAAATTCCATCAAAATAATCCATATAAAGGGGGATAGAACACAACCCTGCTTAACTCCTGATTTAATACAAAACCAGCTGCTAACCTCCTTTCCTACCTTAACCGCATCAATGTTATTCTCGTACATAGCACTAATCACTTTAATGTATTTGTCTGGTATACCATACAAGGATAAAACCTATTTACGGTCTTCTATCAACAGAATCGAATGGTTGCTCATAATCTAGAAAGCTAAGGACCAAAGGTGTTTGACAACTCAGGTACTTCTAAATTATTAACCTAAGAGTGAAAATTTTGTCGACGCATCCTCTACCTTTTCTAAAACCACACTGTTCTTCTCTTAAAACTTTGTCTACGGCATCTCTCAGTCTAAAAAGTGTCATATTACTAAGTAATTTGCTACCTACAGAGACCAGACTAATGCCTCGATAATTACCACACTCACTTTTATCACCTTTCTTATAAAGTGGCTTAATTAATGTTTTCCTAAAATCATTTGGTACTTCCCCTTTTTCAAAAATCATATTCATATTCTTCAGTAACTTATTTCTAACCTCAGAGCCACCATATTTAAGAAACTCATTTACTACGGTACCCTATACGCACCTAGAGCGTTATTATTTTTTAATCCTTTTAGTACTGTTGTTAATTCATCCTCAAAAAACAAATTTTCCTTCACATCCAAGGTATCACAAACTTTTTCATTTTCCTCTATGAAATGCAACTCTATCTCGGTTTAGCAAATTCTCAAAATGTTCTGCCCATCTCTCTTTAATTCTTTCCTTATTACTAATTGTGGCCCCATTTCTATCTTTAACTGGGCCAAGTCCGGATTGACTACTCCCTCTCAATTTATTGACATGCCAGGACAATATTTTACTATTATGCCGTCTAGCTGCATATTCCAGATCCTCGGCAATTTTATCCGTGGCCTCCACTTCACACCTCCTTAGTTCATATTTTAATGCTTTCTCCACTTTCTTTACATTCCTTTTGTTTTCATATGATCTATCACTCAGATAATTCTTGTACAAGTCCTTTCTCCTTTCTATTAAACATAAAGCTTTTTCACAAATATTCTTAGCTGCAGTCCTAGTTTTCTTTCCTACGACAGCTTCAGCAACTTCACAAATTATTTTTCTAAAATTATTCCTACCATCTTCCACATTATCAAATTTTAAACTCTGAAGTTTAGTAACTATTCCTGGAAAGTTTCTCTCAAATTCTAATCCTGGAGTCTACCAACATCATAACTTCCTGGGTGGTAGTTACCCTTCCGAAATTTGACCTTTAAATTAACCCTTGACACTACCAGACGGGGATCTTTACTTTTAACATCAATAACAGCACTCATATATACCCTAGTATCCTGTATTGATCCTGCCAGTCTTCGGTTTACTATAACATAATCAATAAGGTTTGCTGTCTTACCATCACGTGAAAACCATGTTAACTTATGAGCCATTTTATGACCAAACACCGTGTTGGTTATAACTAGATTGTTATACCTACAGAATTGCAAAAGTCTGTATCCATTACTGTTTTCTTTTCCTACACCAAATTTACCTAGGCTAGGATACCATCTATCCCTATTTCTACCGACCTGGGCATTAAAATCTCCTAGTAAAACATCATATTTCTGCCTGGGACCCTGTCTGTTTGCTCCTGTAACTGTAACTAAAATTCATCTGAGTTCATCTAAGTCTAAAGGCATTAAATATTTTAGAAATTACAACCAAGTTCAAAACTTTTGACATTGTTAAAAAAATATCCGTCCAATACTTCGGCATTGCTCAACAGAACTGAATGCTGGGAGTTTATATCTTAGTTTTTGTAAGTAGGCTATTGTTTTGTGTATTTTTTTTGTAATTACTTACTTTTTTCATTTTTATATACTTTTACTTTAATTGGCATACTTTTTCCATCGCCTTTAGAAAAATATTTATCTTTAAGTTTTTTAAAGAAAAAAACAAGTTTTTTACCTGAAAGTAAGGAGCAATATTAAAACTTAAATCGAACAGAAATTATTACGTATATGAGGGAAGTTGCCCCTCCTCATCAACACCTCACTCTTCATGCTACAGTTTTTCGGCACCTAAAAAAAAGTCACTTATTGTTCTAATTAAACATCCCTAGTGTTTCAGGTGTCATTTTTAAAGAATTTGGACAAGATCTGAACTTTAGCGAAAAGAGCGAGGTGTTGAGAAAAACAAATAAACACGCATCTGTGCTTTTTTTTTCTTGCAAAAATTACATAATTCCACATTTTTGCAGATATGAGCTTGAAACCTCTACAGCAGTGTTTTTTGATACGCTGAATCTGATGGTGTGATTTTCATTAAAATTATACGACTTTAAGGGGTTCAATCCCCCTTTTTTCAAAAATCAGACAATTTTTCTTAGGCTGTACCTTTTGACGGATAAGACTAAACTTAATGAAACTTATATATTTTGAATCAGCATAATAAGCCAATTCTTTTGATATATCTATTGGTATCAAAATTCCGTTTTTTAGAGTTTTGTTTACTATTGAGCCGGGTCGCTCCTTACTTACAGTTTGTCACCCCAAACTGTTTGATTACCCATAAAAATCCAAACAGAGATCATTGAAATATTCATAAAACTTTACAGTTTCACGAAACGTAATTATACAAATATAAAAGGTTTTTCAACAAAAGTAAGGAGCAATTTTAAAACTTAAAACAAATATAAATTACTCAGTACATAAGGGGGATTGCCCTTCTTAACACCTTGCTCATTAAGCAATTTTTTTAGTGCTTTGAAAAATCTTTTTTTTCTAACTCCAAAGTTATTAAAATGTTTGGAAAAAATCCAAACTTCACAACGAAGAGTAAGGAGCTAAGGAGGAGACAGCCCCATTCATAGAAAGAATATTTTTTTCAAATAGGTTTCAAATCTGTTCCTTGCTTTCAGCCGGAAAGCTCTTTTTTTTTTATTTATTTCCTGATTGTTTTCCAAATCATACCCAGGCCTAACCAAGACATGATTTGAGGTACCGGTTGCTTAAATCCCTGGTTAATTGCTTTTAAAATATGTAAATCAATAATTGTATGTTGATTATCACTGTTCTACGTTTAAATTTGCAATTTCAATTTTGGATAAAATTTGAATAAACTTAAAAAGTTGGTGATGAATAATAATTTTTGTGAAAAGTCCTTGTTAATATTACTACTAAATGAATTTCGGTTGGATGAAAAGGAGTATTATTGTTTGTATGGATGGAAATGCTGTGAGACTTTTGATCTTCTACATAACTGAAGCCATCACAACATCTACAATAGGATTTTCTTATCGATAAATACATTGCTACATTTTTTAAAATACATTGAAGTACTGCATATAAATAGAAAAAAAATACTACCATTTAAAATTGCTGAGAACTAAGTTCCTAGCAGTATTTCCACCCCAAAGAAATTACATTGCGGGCCTTGCCTTTTCCACCTCTGTGCTGGTAGATATAGAAATATAACATATTAGCTGAATATAGAAACAATTTAATTAATTCCTACTCCCCCTACCTCTTTCAAAGTTTACCTGAAGCCTCATGAAGAGGAAGCAGTTTGTCCATTAAAATGTACTTTTTTTTACGACTCTACCCCACCCCCACCTAAACTATGACTCACCCCCCCCCCCCCTTCATTATAGCTGATACGTAATTACAGATCACCAAACGTAGCCAAATTTCAATACAAATAAAGCAAATCAACTTGGTTGAATCCAGCACTGCCACCGTGTGGCATTACTTCTTTTGCAACTGGGAAGTCTAAAATATAGTTATTGATGCTTTAAAATCAATTAGCTTCTCAGGATTTTAAATTGATTGCAAATTCCTCCTCTTCGGGGTAAAGTCGCAGTTTGGAGCCCTAAACCACCTAAACTGTCACCCAACCACCACTGCTATTTTGGCGTCTGCCCCCCCCGCCCCCTGGTAAATTTTCTGCTGGAACCCTTGCTCAAAAGAAGGTTAGGGCTCGACGTCTTCGAAATATATTAATTAGGAGACTAATGTTGAAAAAGAAGCTATAGTCTCTTTTAATCATTTTATAAAGGAATCAAGGCAAGGCCAGTGGCCTCAATTGGAAGAAGCGGTGGGTCAGGGGGGTCTGTGCCTATTGAATTTTATTAACTCCCTAAATTCTGAAAATTACCTTTTTTGGACTATTTTCATTGAAAAAAACGAAAAAAAACGATAAATTTGACCCCCAAAATATTGAAAAACACATTTTGTCCCCCTCTTAGATTGACACCACTGGACAAGGCAAAACTTCCTCTATAAGCCTTTTTAAGGGGAGTTTCCTTATAATCCTTTTTACACCTATCAAGTTCGGGGCTTTAGGGGAAAAGCTTAGAGGGCAAGTATTTTCAAAATGACTTAAGTAGCTGAAATAAGTAAAAAAAAACTGAATAACTTCACAGTAACAGATATGGCTGCACAACTTCAAAGAAAATTTATTGAATAAAATAAATAAAAATGGGCTGTGTATGAACTTTGTGTTTGAACCTCTACAGTGTTTGAACTCTGCTCTCAGATTATGTCAATAAGTAAGTTAAGTCTTTCATAAACTGCAGAATATTTTCACTTCACTTTACACTTCTTTTGAATTCCACGCACAAAGTTTCTTAGTTTTACTTCAACCATTGCATTTCTTATAACCTATCTTGCTTATAACCAGTGAATTTTTTTTTATCAATTTATTAAGTTGCTTATATTTATTATTATTTTTAGGGTTATTGTTACTTTGGGATAGTGATAATACGCCGTTTCATTATGTGTAAATTATTTATATATGTATTTCTGGTTGCACGGTTTCACCCTCCAGCTCCTTATACCTTATATTTGTTGTTATTATTTTCTTGTTAGTAGCAGACCCTTGTAAGCGACGCTTACGGTGTGCTACCCGACCTTTTTAATTGTTTTGCAAAAAAATTATTACTATTACTACTACTACTACCTCAAGCGTTCCCTTTTCTTCTAACAAGGCTCTTTGCTTTCCTTCAAGAACTTGCAGCTTCTCTTCCGACGTTGTAACCATCTGCATTTTCATTGCTTCTGATGACTCTTTCTCTTTAAGAGTGTTTTCTAGTGAACTAATGTGCTGCTGAAGAGCCTTATGCTCGCAATTTGCCTTACCAAGAGCATTCTTGAGTTGAGTAATCGTTTCGTCTGATTGGCTTATCTTTTCGTTAAGCTCCCCAACTTTTCGCTCAAGCGCTTGGGTGCGTGAAATTGAATCATCCTGTTAGAGGAAAAATTGCGTAAAATTGCGTAATAAATTGCGTCCAAAACTGCGTAATAACAGGTACAGCGTTCAAGTTTTTCTTGTAAAGACGTAACCATGAAAAAAAAAGAGTACTGACAAAAAACAAAAAAAGTTACTATTGAATTTTTGAGATTAATCATTTTATCTTGATGAGCTCAATTCAATTTATGTTAATTTGATGCATTTTTTTGGGTAAAATTTGCGTTAGAACCAGGCGCACACATGTAGTAAGATGCCTTTTGGCCTTGGCTTCTAAAAAGTCCTGAAATTTTTCTAGTCTTTACTTTAGTTATGTAGATGATTTGCCAGGTTTGGATTGATTTTGACGCCTTTGTCTCCTTACCCCAAATCGATTCCTTTTTGCGAGATTGATTCGGACGTGAATTTTTAAAACTTCTTCAAACAAGCGTAAATCCTAATTCGTAATTATTAAATAAGGAAGATGATACAGGGAAGGTATTTCAAGACTAATTAAAAAAAAGTTGCTAAATACATGCGCAGAAGCTAGCAAAAGCAGTAAAAGCCTGTCATTTAGACTTACCACTGGACAAATTCAAAGGAAACTTGACTTGGGTCCAAATGAAAGAAATGCACGCTTTTAAATACATGATGATAATATGGCTTCGCAAAAGCCAACGAGCCCAATCAGTACTTAAAAATAGATTAATTATTGCAATAATAAAGTTATTTAGCCGATTTTACTTATTTCTAACCCTTTTCATTTACTGGTCTCACAACAGTAATTAACAGAAAAAAACGTAGCGTATGTTGAGGGGCAACAATTGAGAGGGCACTTTAAATTTTGGTAAATACTTTAATTAGTCAGTTGATTTAAAATCGCAAAAAAAAATCGAAAATCTACCTCCTCCTCAATTTTGAAGCATAAATTTTTCGTTTCGTCATTTAAAAATTGAAAAAATCCCCCTTCCTTATATGTTTATAAATTGGTACCACTGCGTATGCTACTTCGTGAGGTCCCGAGAAAAACAATTTACCCATTCCCCCAGGATTATGATTCTCCTTCCCTACAAATAAAAGACAAACTTTTCTTGAAAATTTTAACTTAATCTCCGAGTCGTGAGACAAAACAGGGTGTACTTACCAAATTATGAATCAAATTCGTCAACTTTAACGAAATTTAAAAATTTTCGCTATTATGGGGTAGGGTTCAGTTTTTACTAGGTTGCCCCTAAGGGAGCAGCCAAGATACACTAACTCCAAACAATCTCTATAACTAGGCATAGTTGCTTGTCTTTAGCAAAGGAATACCCAAAAAACGCATGTTCTTTCTAGAACGTCTAAAAACCAATTGACTGACCTGATCACCACTCTTCTAGAAAACTCTATAGCGTCTATAGCGTCATAGTTTTCAGATTAGCTATTGGCTGGGACTGTATCTCACAGACTTTATCAATTATCCAGGGTGGTCCACGTAAGAACGAAGGGTTAAAAATATTCATAATATATAATGAATAATACAATTCATAGTTTTTAGTTATTGTTTCTGTTTATGTCTTATAGGCTACGTAAATCTTTTTTGAAGATATTTAACGGATTCTTGTGATATGCAGTAATGCATCAATATAATTGAATCATACATTCTTGTGGTAGGTCAATTATCTCAACTCGATGAAGTTGTTGTCTTCATTATAACTATCTGTTTTTTTTAAACGCATTTTTCTCATTTCTGGTTACCGTGGGCCATGGTTTGTTCTTTACTAGATTGCAGCTACTGCTACAACTATGATGACGGAGAACGTCATTTCAAAGCCGGTAAACTTCATTTTGATGACAAAGTAATAGACAATGCCGTTTAAAGAGCTAATATATTTATTAGCAAGAAAATGGAAAGCATTTGAAAAATATCACGTTTCATACTTGGGTGTTATGAATTTAAATGAAATAAGTATTTTAAGAACTAAAAAATAACAAAAAAATAAACACAAAAAACATTTTCAAGCCTTCAATCTTAGCTGGGCAACCCTGGATAAAGTAAACTTTTCACAAAATCAGTCTGGTACTTGTCAGGAAAATATTACAGGTTCTCTTATTGTTTCTGGGAACGGTTTAGAGTATTTGAGGAAGCAACGTACAACTTTTTAATTGAGAATGGTAGCCAACGAAAAACCGAGAATAGTAACACAATAGAAACTTTTAAAGCGACAATAGTTTAGTTTAAACCCTTGTTTTTGACGATATAGGACTTGGACCTTCAAAGTTATCCATTTAGATAAATTCAAGGCAACTTCGTGCATTAGCAGGAGTAATTCAAAAGAATTTGTCGCAAAATGATTGGTCGAAGTCTCTTTCCCCCTTCTAAAACGACGAATCGTTAAGTTCAACGTTTTCTTAAAAAGTAGGATTTAAAAACTGCATTTAGATGAATTAATTACACATATTATGTTTAAGAGGTAATTACTTGGCAAAAAAAAAAAAAAAAAAAAAAAAAAAAAAAAAAAAAAAAAAAAAAAAAAAAAAAAAAAAAAACTGTCGTCCTAATCCAGCAATTGAGACAAATGTGCACTTGAACGGGGTTTTCACCTTACTCGTCTATCCAACTAACCTAGGACCTAAACAAAACTTTTTCTGCAGTAAGATTGAAGGTATTTGAATTAATTAATTAAGATATTTTTAGAGCTAAAAACGCGGAGATAGAAGCAAGAGGAAGTAAATTTTACAGCGATAGCTACTGCGGCACAAACTATACATATCGCTTATTCCGTTTTTTTTTTTACCTATGCTCTTATTCGTCCCTCATTCGGTAAAGAAACATTGATAGTCGAATACTGTAGAAATTAAATCTCATAAGATGTTCAGTGAGAAGAAAATTATATTATCTGGCAAGCATATGTAACATCAACAATAAAGATAAGATACAAACAATCTTGGATAAGCGAAATTCCGAGCAGTGTTGCCAGATAGGTTGCATTTGTGCCATTTGGGCGCTTTTATATGTGTTAGTGCATTGAATTCTTTGAATCGAAGAAAATTTTTCAAAGTGACATTTTTTAGACAAACAGTATTGATTGATGCTCTCGGCTCATTTTTGCTTTTGTGGCTGCGCTATCTTAAACCATAGATCTCGTAACACTGGTTCACAATATTTATTCCTGTTTATTTTCTTAGTAGTGAGCGCTTATGACTGACAGATTTATTTACCCGTTCTTTCTCAAGCTTAGCAGACTGCGTCACTAAATCTCTCATAGTACTGTTAACAGATTCTGTGTCAATGTCCTTGATGCTTTCAGATGATCTTCCCGATATTGCTTCACTTCCGATCACAGCACCTAGGAATGAGTGAATTTGGTCAGTAAGATCTGCCCCTTTCAGATGGTGTGCGTGTAACTGAACCCCATGCAACCAAATCCATTTAACTGAGCCCTCATTGAGCTGACCCCTCGTTCAACTGAACCCCCTTTTAACCTTTCCCCTCATTCAACTTAACCCTATTAAACTCAACCCCCTAGCAAACCAGCTCCGTTGCAACTCAGCCCCATTTAACCAAACTCTTGTTCAACTGATCCTAGGTTAATCTCAACCCCAGTGCAACTAAACCCAATTTAACTGAACCCTCGTTCCACTAAAGTCCTTGTTCAATTGAGCCCCGTTTAGCTTAAACCCATGTAATTCAGCCACCATTAACTGTGCCTCCCTTAAATCAACCCCCATCTAAATAAACCCCCATATAGCTCAATCCCTGTTTAATTTCATCTTAATTTAACTAAACCCTGCTAATTCCTGTTTGACTCAACTCAGCCGAAGGCCCAAGAATAAATTTGAATTAGAGCTGATTAGAAGCTCAAAATTTGTTTCTCTCTTCGGTCGCTGATCAAATATCATAATTATCTTGTTTTAAAATGTGTGAATGGGGAGGAGCAAGGGTAACTGAATTTAGGCAATGGCTCCAAAAGTAGAAAAGGTGTTTTCTCTGGTCGGGCTTATATTTTAATAGGATTTAGTCTCTAGCCTATTAATACACAATAAAAAGAAAGAATTTAAAACGAAAATTGAGAGGCACAGGGAAGAAACCAAAGTTTTACAGGCTCAAAAATTTCTTCTGCCAAAAAGAAGGTTCTAAAAGAAGATTGCGACGGTATCAATAATTATACTTAGATGTGGCTTAATGCATGCCTATTAGATGCAGCGGTATTATATGTTGGCGATATAGAAAACCAAATATTTTGATGTGCTGTCATCAGAATTTTTTTTTTTAGAGTTCCGGTTATTATTGGACCGAATCGCTTCTTACTTCAGTTCGTTACCACGAACTGTTTGAAAACAACAAGCAAACAAACACGCATGGCAAAAAGTACAAAATTCCACATTTTTGTTGATAGGAGCTTGGAACCTCCACAGTAGTGTTCTCTGGTATGCTGAATCTGACGGCGCCATTTTCATTAATATTGCTTGATGTTTTGGGGATGTTTCCCTCCTTTTTCGAAAATCAGGCAAAATTTCCCAGGCTTGTAACTTTTAACGGGTAGCATAAAAATTCATGAATTTTATATATTTAGAATCATCATAAAAAGCCAATTCTTTTGACGCATTAATTTTTATTAAAATTCCTTTTTTTAGGGTTTCGGTTACTATTGATCTGTGAAGTCGACTCCAACTCCGACTCCAGACATTTTCAATATACCGACTGCAACTCCAACTTCATTCAGCAAAATGACTCAAACTCCAATTCCGACTCCACAGCCAGTAAGTAAAGAATCCCTACTTACTGTTTGTTACCACAAACAGTTTGACAACTACCAACGTCTTATGTTAAGGACACCCTAGATGGTCAATCGTTTTGATCAAAAGCTTCCATCAATCAATTGATTAAAGCCTTATTGACCGTCTAGGAACCTGTTTGAAGCTTGAGTCAAGCGTTGATGGTGATTGATAGAATGTTTGAATGACTCAGTCGGTTCCAAGACGGTCAATCACACTTTAGTCAATTGACTGACGGAAGCTTTTGATCAAAATGATTGACTGTCTAGGGTGTCCTTTACGCAGCAAAACCCGTAACTTAATTATGAAATCCTAAAGACGTTCTATTTCACACTTATCTCATTTTATCTTACCTTTGATATGAGCTGAAAATAAAAGAACAAATTATGCAAATTGGCTATAAAGGCATACTTACGTACATTTTTAAAACATGCCCCTTTTTTGCATAATGAGATAGCTTTAGCTATTTTAAAATTCTCCAAAATTTGGTGGATTAACGTAAATGATCTGGAGGTAAAAATTATAAAGTAGTTTAGAATTTTTAGTCAAGGTCGCAAGGTCGACGAATTTTTCAATTTTGAAAAAAATCAAAAGTAGTTCTTGAATTCAAAAAATGAAGTAGTTAAAAAAATGAAGTAGTTCTTGAATTCAAAGTAGTTCTTGAACTCGTATTGAATTCAAAAAATTCCAAAAAGTTCTAAAATACTTTAGAATTTTTAGTCAAGGTCGACAAGGTCGGCGAAATTTGAAGTCAAGGTCGACATTTTGAATCTACCTAATTGAGCTCCTGATCATTTATGTTTATTTCAAGTTTATTTAGTCAAATTTTTCATATTTTATCCGGTGTAAGGGATTGAAACGTTGTGGTAGCACAGTGGATTGCTGCTCTGCTTGGCAATACGGGGCCCAAGAATCGATCCCTGCTGCGGCAGGGTTGCTACTTGTCTCTGTAACAAAGACTCAGCAACTGAAACGTGTGTTTGACACAATATGCGCCAGCAATGGCTCTGGAGGATCTATATCCTTTATCTTTTTTTTTTACGATTGATTGACAAACTTTCATAGTAATTTGTGGATCTAGAATTTGCTCAATATTTATATTTTTAGTACATATTACGAAGCTAATTCTTAAATTATGTCTATTTATATTTAACTAAGAAAAATAGCATTTATTATCATGTCAGAAAGTATGGCTTTAGGACCAAAGTAGGGCCACAGCATCTCTAACACCCATCCTCTCGCACTCCAGTGCAAACCTTTTCGTAAAAAAAGGAAACTGTGTGCCCTATTTGAACAAAAATCGCGCAAGGAGGTATTTTTAGTCTTATTAGGAGACATAAAGTTGCCCAATTGCCCATCCAATGCTCCACCCTCCCCTGCCATTACCAAAAAATGTTGTTGCCCAGTTGCCCAATTGCCCATACAATGCTCCACCCCTCCCCTGCCCTCCCAAAAAATTGTTGTCAGAAAGTCAGTTGTGTTTCACCTTGTTTGAAGTGCAACCATGCAATGATTTTCAATGCATTAAAGTACACATACAGTGTGTCAATGGACCCTCTAATATACCCCGCCCCTCCCATCGTGAACCTCTCATCAGAAAGGCATGCTTGCTGCACTTTGTTTAAAGTAAAATTATGGAAAGATTTTCAAGCAGTATGACTAGAGCAGTGATGTGGGCAAGAAGCCCCCCAGTGTCACACGTCCCCTCCTACTGTAAACTTTTAGCACAAAGGGCGATATATTACTCCTTGTTTGAACGAGAATCATGCGAGAATTTTTTAATCAGAATGATAGGATAACGAAAGTGGGCCCATACCCCTCTCACAATTCCCCGTCTACCCATCCGCCAGCTTTTTGGAAGAAAGGTAGGCATGCTGCACCCTATACCTTTTTGTACCTTTTCAAACAGTTCGTGGTAACGAACTGTAAGTAAGGAGCGAACCGGCTCAATAGTAACCGAAACTCTAAATAACGGAATTTTGATACCAATAGATACATAAAAAAAAATCAGATTTTTATGCTGATTTCAAATATGCAAGCTTCATCAAGTTTAGTCTGAGAAAATTTGCATTATTTTCGAAAAAAGGGGAAAACAAACCCTAAAAGTCATAGAACTTTAATGAAAATCACACCATCAGATTCAGCGTATCAGAGAACCTTACTACAGAGGTTTGAAGCTCCTATCTGCAAAAATGTAGAATTTTGTATTTTTTGCCAGAAGAAAGATCACGGATTCGTGTTCCTAGAATATCCTGAGAGGGCTCATTCAAACGGAAAATAAAAGTTCTAGTGCCCTTTTTAAGTGACCAAAAAAATTGAAGGGCAACTTGGACGCCTCCCGTGCTCATTTTTTTTCCCGAAGTCACCCAATCAAAATTTTGAGATACCCATTTTGTTCAGCATAGTCGAAAATCTAATTAATATGTCTTCGAGGATGACTGAATCCCCCAGAGTTCCCGGGGGAAGGGCTGCAAGTTATAAACTTTGCCCATTATTTACCTATAGTATTGGTTATTAGGAAGTATACAGGCGTTTTCAGGAGGAATTATTTTATAGTGGGGGGTCGGGGCCAGAGTAGGGGTTACGGGGGAGGATCTTTCCATGGAGGATATTTCCTTGGGGGAAGGGACATTTCTATGAAGGGGGCGTGAGATTTCCTGGCATTATTTAAAAAACGATCAGAAATTAAATGAAAAACAAGTTTTTTTTCAGCTGTAAGTAAGGAGCAACATAAAAACTTAAAACGAACAGAAATTATTACGTATATGAGGGGGGTTCACCCCCTAGTCAATACCTCGCTCTTTACGCTCCTCGCTCTTTAGTACTTTCAAAAGAGCTATCTATTCTAATTAACCGGCCTTTGTGACTTCTTTGTGAGAAATTCGTTACGTAAGTTAATTCGTAAGTTACGTCAGAACAAAATTATGAGAAAGCCAATTAGCCAAAAAAAGGAAAATTAATATGCGAATTTCGTTTTAATTATTCATGTACGGTGAGCCAAAATCAAAGCTGCATTAATTCAAAAAACCTTCAGAAATTAACTAAAAAACAAATTTTTTTAACTGAAAGTAAGGAGCGACATTGAAAGGGGCTTTCCCCTCCTCAACGCCTCGCTCTTTACGCTAAAGTTAGACTCTTTCTCACAACTCTATTTTTTTTTAAATAAAAAACTTTAGCGTAAAGAGCGAGGCGTTGAGGAGGGGAAAGCCCCTTTCATATACGGAATAATTTCTGTTCGTTTTAAGTTTTAATGTCGCTCCTTACTTTCAGTTAAAAAAACTTGTTTTTTTTTAGTTAATTTTAGAGTAAGATAGACAGGTTGCATTTTTTTAAAGTGGGATTACGCCAGGATTTCAAATATATTTTAGTTTTGAATTTGTATATTATCTTTTAAAATTTTGAGGGGTTTAAAACTACAGAATTTATTTGATGATAAAGAAACAAAATCAGCGCCTCATCTTCAGTTTTTTAGTACTGACACAGGCTTATTAAAAAAAGTTATTATAAAATTTTGAGCTATGGATTTTTTTTTTCATTACCGATAAAGCCACTCTCTCATGGGCACAATGAGTAAGTATGCTTAAAATGCCACAGCCTAACAGTGCATAAATATACTTACTTTTGAATTGGGCTAATCGTCTAATCGGGCTTGGAGGATGCTTATCAAAATTGAGTTTATCTGACACTCCAGTAACCTTTTTAAGAGAGCTCATAACAGATGCTAATCTTAGGGCTATCTCGTTCTTTTGCTCTTCCAACTTTTTCGAAAGGGCTTGCATCGTTTCGCATCGTTCTTCTGCTGTCCGGAGCTTTTGACTTAACTGGGATATCTCTTCTACGTTAGTACCTGGAATATGTGGTCATAAATTATGCTAGCATTCTCAATTTCGTCCACGATAATTTTGAGCTGCTCAGATGCCAAATTAATTAAAGTGTAAAAAAATCAAATGCATTTAAAAAGAAAATATATTGCTCTTTTTTACTTCAATCCTAAAATCATCTGGTTAAAACAAACTTCCAAATACAGTTACTGTATTATGGAATGGATATAAATTGACAATTTTTGTGAGTAACAACTTCACCTAGTCAAAGGTTCATTTTCAAACTTGTGCAAAGGAATGTGATTTGGGGGAGGAGGCACAGCACTAAGAGGGGGCAACTTTAAAAGACGCAAAAAACGAAGATATCTGAACAATGTAAGAAAATATGGGAAGCATAAAGAAAAATTTAAGATTTCAGGGGAAAAACTCTTTCTCTTTGTGTTTGTGCCTTATCTTACAATATCGTCATGGGAGATATGTTAACTTGATAAACAGACTTCACGTAATGGAATTCAATCTACTTGGCAACTTTTCCGTGTAAAAATTGCAAGTTCCAAATGGGATCAAAGTACAAAACTTATAAGGGATCAGAGACAAAAACATTTTTAAAATCCCCCCACCCATGCCCCTTCTTTCCAAGTAAAATTTGACGTCCAATTGAATTCTCTGAAACTGAGCTTGATCCCCCAAGCTGTTCTCGAGGGATTGCAGACATACTATTTTGATAACAGAGCCGTTCTGGCTAACTGGTTAGCGCGCTGAGTTGGAAATCTTTTTTCCAAGAGGCACGGATTCGATTCCTGGCGTGGGCACTTATTTGGTTTGGGACGGGGGCCAGTGGCGCGACTCTGGAAGCTCAGCCAGAACCAACTCAGCTCTAAATGGGTGCCTGGAGAAATCTGGGGAAGGTAAGAAAAAAAGGTGTTTGAAAGCACAAGATAGCTGGCCCCAGCCCCCTATTGTGCTTCTTGGCTGAATGGCCACGAAACGGAGATCAGCGCCACTAGTTTGGACCTCGAGGATCTTGTGCCGTCATACTTACTTACTTACTTATTTTGATAACCGAGGTACACACAGCGTCTTCCGATTCCATTAATGCATTCTAATTCCCAGAGGAGTAAATAGTTCAAAACGTTGGTGCATATTGAAGACGAAACACCCCCCTTTTCTCCTCTGCTCCTTCCCCAAAGTCAAGATTCCTAAAAGTTTGACAGGCCATCCATTATTACTTCCTTTTAGATATTATTCAGATGTTATTAGATATTATTTGGACCACGCCGTTTTTATATTATCCATAAACATAATCACAAACGGTCAAACAGAGCCGTTTTTAGGGTAGATGGTGCTCGGGGCCAAAATAATTACAGTGCCCCCTTCCGACTCAAATTTAAGCAAAAAAGCCAAATCAAAGCGAAAAATTTGATCCAAGTGGGCAACTCACCCACCCACCCCCACCCTCAGCCAAACACCCCACCACCCCCAGAAGCGGCAACTGAGCAGGTCCACCCCCTTCGAACATCTCTGTGGTCAAATACGGTCACAAAAGATACCAAGACGGTTATAATGTTCAAATACAAGGACGGAAAAATTTGCACCCAAAGGTTGTAATTTTTTGATTTCATATATAAACAAAAATGTTAAAAAACAAAAAGCACCCAATAAATCTTTCAATTGGGGGAGGGGGCAATGGCCCAATAGATTTTTTGTGTGGAGAGGGAGGGACTAAAATTATTAAATAATTCCTTCTGCCGTCCCTGTGTTACTGCTCTTGCAAGAAGCACACTAAATATATATAGAGTAAAGTAAATTCTAAGCCTAGGAACGAACGATTATGTACTGTCAATGTACTATCGAACGCCTTTGAGTTATCAATAAATCAAACAGTTCGTGGTAACGAACTGTAAGTAAGGAGCGACCCGGCTCAATGGTAACCGAAACTCTAAAAAACGTTTTGATACCAATAGATACATCAAAAGAATCAAATTTTAATGCTGATTTCAAATATATAAGTTTCATCAAGTTTAGTCTTGCCCATCAAAAGTTACGCGCCTGAGAAAATTTGGCTGATTTTAGAAAAAAAGGGGGAAAGACCCCCTAAAAGTTATAGAACCTTAATGAAAATCACGCCATCATATTCAGCGTATCAGAGAACCCTACTGTAGAGGTTTCAAGCACCTATCTACAAAAATGTGGAATTTTACATTATTTTTTTTTGCCAGAAGAAAGATCACGGATGCGTGTTTATTTGTTTTTTTTGTTGTTTTTTTCTTCAGGGGTGATTGTATCGACCCAGTGGTCCTAGAATATCGTGGGAGGGCTCATTGGAACGGAAATTAAAAGTTCTAGTGCCCTTTTTAAGTGACCAAAAAAAAATGGAGGGCTACTAGGCCCCCTCCCACGCTCATTTTTTCCCAAGTCACCCGGTCAAAATTTTGAGATAGCCATTTTGTTCAGCATGGTCGAAAATATGATAACTATGTCTTTTAGGATGACTTAATCCCCCGAAGTCCCTGGAGGGAGGGCTGAAAATTATGAACTTTGCCCAATGTTAACATATAGTATTGGATTGGGAAGTATACAGACGTTTTCAGGGGGGATTTTTTCTGGTAGGTGGGTGGGGGGTGGGTCGGGGGTTATATGGGAGTATCTTTCCATGAAGGAAGTTTTCATGGGGGAAGGGACATTGCTATGAAGGGGGCGCCGGATTTCCCAGCATTATTAAAGAAAAAGATCAGAAACTAAATAAAAAAAAACAAGTTTTTCAACTGAAAGTAAGGAGCAACACCAAAACTTAAAACGAACAGAAAATATTACGTATATGATTGGGTTCATCCCCTAGTCAATACCTTGCTCTTCAAGCCAAAGATTTTTTAGTACTTTCATAAGAGCTATTTGTTCTAATTAACGGCCTTTGTGATTAAGGGGTCATTTTTAAAGAATTGGAACAAAATTCGAACTTTAGCTTAAAGAGCAAGGTGTTGACTAGGGGGTGAACCCCCTAATATACGTATTAAAAATCTATGAATATAGAAGTTCGTTACGTAAGTTAATTCGTAAGTTACGTATATTTATTACTAATAAAAACGTTCGTAAATAAAATTAAACAACTTTCGAGAAAGCCATTTAACCAAATAAAAGTAGAATTAATATGCAAATTTTGTTTTAATTATTCATGTATGGTGAGCCAAAATCAAAACCTGCAATAATTCAAAAACGTTCAAAAATTAAATTAAAAAAAAACAAAAAAAATTTAACTGAAAGTAAGGAACGACGTTAAAACTTAAAATGAAGAGAAATTATTCCGTATATAAAAGGGGCTGTCCCCTCCTCAGCGCCTCCCTCTTTACGATAAAGTTTGACTTTCTCATAACTCTATTTTTTTTTTTTAAACAATAAAAAACTTTAGCGTAAAGAGCGAGGCGTTGAGGAGGGGACAGCCCCTTTCATTAGCGAAATAATTTCTGTTCGTTTTAAGTTTTAACGTCGTTCCTTAGTTTCAGTTAAAAAAAACTTGTTTTTTTTTATTTAATACTATGCCAAAACGGTTCCAATGTTCAAACACAACAGTGCAAAAATTCAAATCCAAAAGTGGTAATTTTTTAGTTTGATATTTAAAGAAAAATGCACAAAAAAGTCAAGACTCCAATATGGTTTTTGCATGAGAGGACAGGAGAGAATAGCCCAAAAATTGTCCTTAAAGGGGGAGGGGTTAAATTTGAAAACGAATGGATATTTAAAGGATTAGATTGTTTCCTTGTACCACAAATGTTGCCTGCATTTGTGGTTTTCAAACAGGGGGGGGGGCGGTTACCTCGTTCTGCCTTCGCTTTGCTGTGTTATTTGCTATGGCAAATAATACACTAAACATGCATAAAATAAAACTAATCTTGGTAAAATTCTACTTTAGCTACTTTTGGCTATCTTGGAAAGGGGTTAGGTTAGGAAAATGAAACTCTCAGGGATGGGTCTACAGGATAAAGTATGTCCCGGGAAGGTATTTTGCAGTACCTACTTCCACTCCTTCTCCCTCTAGAGGGTCCTGAAATTTGCCGGCATGACAGGTCTATACATATTGAAATTTTAACAAAACAATATTTTACCTTAAATTTCAGTTATCAGTTTCTTTTTCTCTTGCTGTTGTTCTAAAAATACAATTCCTGTTATCTGAGTAGAATTTTAAGCCACATCAATTTTTTTTTTTTTTTTAATTTTGGAAATGTATTTGCATATCTTTAAAACCTTATAAATTGGGATTGAGCAAAGTTGTGAAGCTGAAAACAATTTTGTTGTACTTCATTTAAGCAGAAGATCTATTTAGCAAGGTTTCGCCTTTATAACACACTGATTTTTAAAGGTCAGGACCCTTTAGAGGGAGAATAAGTGGAGAAAGGTAATTCAAAATACTTTCCCAGGACATACTTTAGCCTGTAGACCCATACCCGAAAGTTTCATTTTCCTAACTGAACCCCTTTCCAAGATAGCCAAAAGAAGCTAAAGTAGAATTTTACCCAAATCTTAAGCATGGGAGCGACTACCTACCCAAAAATGTTTCATTCAAACCTACCCAAAAATGTTTCAGATTTTGAAACATTCAGATGACTACCTACCCAAAAATGTTTCAGATTTTAATTTCTAGAACTTGCAGACAACGCCTTATCCTGAAGGTGTTTTGCATCTCGTTAATTTTATGTCAATTATGATTTTATAGATTAGTAAACCTCCGATAGCTCATTTGGTAGAGCGGTGGACTGTAGAGGTTAAGCTGATATCCATAGGTCGCTGGTTCAAATCCAGCTCGAAGGAATTTTTGCCCCTCCTACCCCCTTCAATATTTGCTTCCAATATCAGCATTTTTTCTTTTTTGAACGGTAATCATTTTTTAGAGACTGCAACTATTGAAATATTTTTTGAATCTATGGCCGCCAGAGGCGCACTTAGCTGAATAATAATAATAATAATAATAATAATAATAATAATTTATTATAAGCCAAAAAACAGGCCATACAGAACAGTATTCTTAATTACACTCCACAAGAAAAATAACATAAATATCAAGTTTCACTCATTGATGTCAACGCTTCATTTACATATTTACATAACTGCCTGATTGTCCTTTTTACAGTCGTTTTCAGGATCCCCGGGAACTCCAAGTTACCACCCTCAAAATACTTTTCCCTTAATAGAGAAAGTTGCTGGCATTCGGTGAGAATATGGGCCACATCCTCAATATCTAGGTTACATCTGGGACAAGAGTAATCCGCATCTGCATCTGGGGCCACCCTTTTTCTTTCAAATACTCTTTTTCTATTTTTTAGAGGCAGGCAATTCGCTCGGATCCGAAACCAAGTCCTCAATGTCTTCCCCGGTAATCCTAGTTTAAAATAATATTCAAAACCAAATATCTCTTTTACATGGGAATAAAACTTTAATGTTTCAGATGTTTAACTGCCTGGGTCCACATTTGGACTCCCTGGTCTTTTATTCTTTCTATAATCATAGCCAAAAACGGCTCACCCTGATCTGAGGGTCCTAGCCCCTCATTCCAAATATATGATAATCCTAATCCATCTAAAAAAAATTTATTTGATACGGCCACGATCTTTTACGTTTCGACCGTAGCATCTCCACATAAACTGCTTTTGCTAACCTACCTTCTGGCAGACTTAGAACTTTTAGCCAGTACCGGATCATCTGTGCTAATCTACTCATTCTCAGCGAAAATATACTTAGGTCACCTTTTATTGCCTGATTGTGGGTCGTTACGTGAAGACCAATTAATCTCTTAAAGTGTTGCAGCTGAATTGATTCCGATTGTGGTGCCGGGTCATGCCCCCAGAGTTCAGCTCCGTAATGGATAGTAGGCAAAACTTTAGAATTAAAAACATATTTATGCATTTTTAGATCTTTTATACTTGAAAGCCTTGAATTACGTAAAATGGCAGCTGAAACTGCTTTCCCTCTCTTAATCATCTCATTTACATGCTCTTTCCATCCTCCTTTTGCTGAAAGTGTTACTCCCAAATATTTAAAATTTTCGCTCTCTTTTACTTTTTCACCTTCATAATAAAATTCTACTTTTTGATCATCATTATTCACACGAATTCCTCTAAAAACCACAATCTCAGTCTTTTTGATATTCAACACTAGTTTCTTTCTATGTAAATATTCTTCTAACATGCTCAATAAGATTTGGAGCTCCTCTGGTGACTTGCCTATCAACACCGCATCATCGGCAAAAAGCAACAGAGATAACGTCAGGTTCCCTAGTGACATCGTAGGGGCCCATACCTTTTTAAAATGGTAAACAATATCATTTATATACAACGTGAACAACCTAGGCAAAATACTACTACCCTGTAGTAGGCGAAATACTACTACTACCCTACTACCCTGTTTTACTCCTTTTCTAAAATCAAAACGGCCACGATAATATGTGCATGTAAGAGGAGGCAGACAAAGAATTTTTACACATTTTCCTCTTTAACAGCCCTTCTCACAGAAATACTCGTAGAAATACAGAAATAATATCGTAGAGGATTGATATTTTAGGCTAAAACGAGCTTTTTGGAAGCATCAGAAGTACTGCTGTTTATTCTTAGGTCTACATGGGTTGACTCCAATCTGTTAATCAGAAATTAAGCGTTTTATCTACTGGGGAGAGACGTAAAAATAAGTTGATCTTAATAGTTTAAACAGTTTAATAACAACGCATGTAAAAAAACCTTAATAGTGTCTAATATTTAAAAACTAATGTGTCTAATATTTAGACCATAATGCTGTTACATTATTAATTTAAATTACACAAAAGCAAGATTTTAACTTTTCAAATATCAGTGTAAAATAAAACCGAAAAAAAAAAAATAAATCAAGAGAAAGGTAAATATTATGAATCTATATTCAATAACAGCCACATACAGATAGGGCCCAGTGGAACCGATTATCGGGGTAAGAGGTCAGGCCAGGATTTACCAATAGGTCCACTAGGCCCAGGCCTAGGGGTGCACAATGCCAGGAGTATGCAATAGATTATTACTGAGCGTTTTTTCTTCTTAAAAACTGGACTGATGTGATCTATCGTCAAAGTGCCAGGTGCACTCCGCTGCCGCGCAAATCCACGCCTCAGAAATCACGAAGCGTGCAAGTCAGCTATTGAGTTTTTATCCCAACGATTTTGAGTCTATGATTGTGGATGAATGCTTACATTTGAAACCCTTCTTGGTACAAAATACTCATGAAGGAGAAAAAGCATGACTAACTGACGTTAGCAAGGTTTTGCGTCACTTTGATGCTGTTGACATCTATCCAAACATTGACATTGCCTTTAAGAATAGTTCTTAGTGTGTCTGCCACAAACTGCACAGGAGAAAGATCCTCCACCCTTTGTCAGGTGAAAAACTACTTAAGATCTTCAATCAGCACCGAAAGAATGACATCAACATCCCTGCTCACTGTTGAGGGAAGGCTGACTCAAGAGACATCGTATGATGACATCATAGACACCTTCGCACGAAAAAAATCAAAAAGGAAGGCCTTATTAATTGGCTTTGAAGATAATTAGTCCTACTTACGAAATAATGTATAATGCCTACACGTATTTATGTGTTGCTATCTACCAATGGATTAAGCTTATTCCAATACCTTGTTAGCTTATTTAGTTTACTTAATATCCCCAACGTACAAATATTTGATTCTCAAATTATTCATAAGTAACGTTATTTTGCGATAAAATAAAAATCATCATAAAGGCTATTTTTTAAGGAAAATTTACCCCCCCCCCCCTCCTCCTATGGTATGAATACGGAGCGCCAAAAACGCTTGGGCCTAGAAGTGCCAAAGCTTTAAATCTGGTCCTGCAGAGGGTACTCGCCCCTTCCCTTGGATTTCCCGCTATAGTTTGAAAAATATATTTCCTCCTAACCCTAAAATTTCGCGAATCGACAACACAAGTAGGGTCACAATATTGAAACCTTTCTTTATTTTTTCTTAAATTATGCTTTTGCAGCTGAAGAATTATTTGAAGCATTGTAAGTCTGATTTAGTCATTTTTTTTTCTTTTGCTAAGCACACGTAAAAATAATTCCCACGGATCGTTGGAAATTTAACCCAACCCCTTTCTAACAATAGAATGCGAATAATTACATGAAAACAAATTTTCTGTTAACAAAATTTCGATAATTTATGCCCCTTCCACAATAGATAAACCAAAAAGGGATAAGGAAACAAAACCAGTCATTTGACCAAATACCTAAGTGTTTTCATGCAAACATCTAAAACTAGCGTATTTAACATATCAAAAATAAACATATAAAATAGATTTTCTTATGCAGATTGGGTTAAATACTCATTTGTGCTGTGCACCCATTCCTGGGAGTTTTATTGACCAAGTTTGACAGCTTTCTAAGATTTTGTCATCCACTTGTCTTACCAAAAAGTTAGGCATTTGATCAAATGACCAGACTTTCTTTGAACTATGGCCCACTTAAGGGGGCCATTTGAGCTGAGGCCCATATAAAAGATAAAAGTCCTTACCAAATTTCAGTTGTAAATTATTCTTTTCATCTTCTAGTCTCTTTACTTTAGTCACCAGTTCTTGCATCTTCCTCCCCAACTCTTCTTCCTGGCTCTTGTAAGAATCATCCCTTAGAGCTGAAGCCCTTCGAATACTTAATACATCTCTCTCGAGGTTGTCACATTTATTTAGAGCTCCTTTTAGCTGGTCATTAAGTTCGTTTACTTGAGTCTCTGCAAGCTCTGCTCGGCTTTTCTCTGCCTAAACGAACAACCTTAATGCTAATTACTAACAGTAATCACAAATATACGCCGACAAAAGGGGGCTATAAAATCATCACACAATACATTCCTCCAAAAATAAAAGAGCGGCCGAAAAAGCACTTTGTATATTTTAACACCCTCTTTAAGATCACTCGTGGCCAAAGCCGTATCCAGGGCCTTGGTCCTGTTTTTTGTAACCCCCCTAAAAAAAATCCGTTTTTAACACGACCCCCAACCTTATTGGTATCCTGATTAGACTTTTTTTTTAATTCAATGATAACTAAAAGAAAAACATTCTATTAAACAATGAATCACTATCTGCTTGACAAAACTTATCTGGAGAGTTTTTCAATAATCATGCCAAAGAAAAACGATAGGAAAACACAGTAACAGAAAACAACACAGTATCGTTGAGAACAATTATATACATAACGTAGGAATTAAAAGCAATAACAGCTGCTAAATATAGCCATGAAACTGACGCAAAGGAGAAAAACAGCGATCAATTTCAAACTTCATCAAGCAAAAAAAAAAAGAAAGAACAAAAAACAAGAGAAAAAGAAAAAAAGAAAACATAAAGGCTAGTGAACTTAGGTAAAATGAAAGCTAAAAGAAGCACGAAGTCCTGTTTTTTGTAACCCCCCTCAAAAAAATCCGTTTTTAACACGACCCCCCCCCCCCCACCCCAAAAAACAATCCTGGATACGGCCCTACTCGTGGTATTTTAATCTTTTATAAATTTTATAATAACGATTATTTTGTATTTTTAGGTACACAAAATACAAAGAAATAAGTAACTTAGAAATAAGTTACTGAAGATTATGAATATGATTTTTGAAAAAGAGGAAGCACCTAACGATTTTAGGAAAACCTTAATTAAGCCACTTTATAAGAAAGGTGATAAAAGTGAATGTGATAATTATCGAGGCATTAGTCTGGTCTCTGTAGGTAGTAAATTACTTTGTAATATGATACTTTTTAGACTGAGAGATGTCGTAGACAAAGTTTTAAGAGAAGAGCAGTGCGGTTTTAGAAAAGGTAGAGGATGTGTCGACCAAATGTTCACTCTTAGGCTAATAATTGAGAAGTGCCTGAGTTTTCAAACACCTTTGGTCCTCAGTTTTATAGATTATGAGCAAGCGTACGATTCTGTTGATAGAAGAGCTTTAGTAAAGGTTTTATCCTTGTATGGTATACCAGACAAATACATTAAAGTGATTAGTGCTATGTACGAGAATAACACTGCTGCGGTTAAGGTAGGAAATGAAGTTAGCAGCTGGTTTTGTATTAAATCAGGATTTAAGCAGGGTTGTGTTCTATCCCCCTTTTTATGGATTATTTTGATGGAGTTTGTTTTAAGGAGCACAGGAAAGGCAATGGAAGGCCATGGAGTCAAATGGGGAGGAAAAAGTATCCTGGACTTGGATTATGCTGATGATTTAAGCATCCTAGATGAAAGTGTGAGCAAAATGAATAAAGTTTTAGAGGTTTTGCGAGTTCAGGGTGCTAGAATTGGTTTGAAAATTAATGTTAGAAAGATTAAGTCACTAAGGCTAGGAATAAGTGAAGATGAAAAGGTGACGTTGGGTAACGAAAAGATTGATCAGGTGAGCAGCTTCACTTACCTTGGTAGTATTATTAGTAAAGATGGTGAGAGCAGTGAAGATGTTAAATATAGAATAGCAAAGGCTCAGGGTGTTTTTTCACAGTTAAAAAAAGTCTGGAAGAATAGGAAGATAAGTCAGCAAACCAAGATTAGAATATTAGAAGCTACAGTGATGACAGTGGTCAAATATGGCTCTGAAGCATGGACGCTCCGAAAAGTGGATGCAGATTTGCTACATGTTTTTCAGAGAAATTGCTTAAGGATTGTTCTGGGTACCCGGCTGACTGACCGTATTTCAAACAATAGGCTATACGAAAAATGTGGTTCAATACCGCTCTCTAGGGCTATAATGAATGAAAGGTTGAGGTGGCTAGGGCACGTTGTGCGAATGAAGGATGAAAGATTGCCGAAGATTGTTCTTTTTGGCCAACCATCTAGGGCTAAACGGAAATCAGGTCGTCCCCATCTGGGGTGGGAGGACGTCATAAAGAAAGATATAAAGGAAATGGGAACTTCGTGGGCGGGTGTAAAAAGGGAGGCTTTGAATAGATTGGGGTGGAGGAGGAGCATGCGAAGCTGTGTTGGCCTCAGGCGGCTTGCTGCTGCGGTGAGTTGTTAGTAGTAGTAGTAGTACTAAACAAAATATTTTTAATTCTTAAAAAGAAAATAAATTTACTCTTTTCGAAACTGACAAACAGAACTGATTCATATAATGTGAAACAATTTAAAGTCGAAAGTGACTACATCATATGTAGGATAATACAACACAATAAAATCTGCTTCTCTTAGGTGCGGTGCCATATTTGACTGATTTCATTGCCTAATTCCGTCTAGTTAACTTTTCACTATTAGTCTCCAACACGAAGCAAAGCCTGTGAGAACAACTCAATTTTCCATAACACTTGGATTTTGTTGGCTAAAACTAATGCAGTCTTTTACTGCAAGATAAAGTGCCGTTTCTATTGATAAAGTGCCGTTTTCTATTGATAAAGTGCCGTTTTCTATTGAAGTTTGTCTTCACGATTTACATGCAAATGAGACAGGTTCCAAAATTCTTCTACAAGCTTCAAGCAATTGCTCACATTTTCGGGAGAACCAAAATCTTCTGCCATCTTGATGCAACTATTTAAATTGCGCACTTGATAAGGAGCACCAGCAAGTATGAAAATCGCGTCTCCTAAGAACTGGATCACAGTGTAGCCCTTGACATTGTATTCATTTCTTAGACGTTCTCTTATAATGTAACCCAAACAATTACTTTGGTCGTGTATGGGATCATAATTTTCACCAATCATTTTGTTGTTTTCATTGGCAACTTTTTTTGAAAGATCTCGAGTTTTGTCGGCGTCATTAGCATGATAAATATGCTAAATTGCCCCCAGAATGTTTTTGTTACCCTTGATTCCATGAATTATTTTTGAATCCACATGCTCGTGGTCTAGGCAGCTGAAAGACTCAGCTAATAGATTTTCGTTTCGGGTGTCTTTGGCACAGATACATGAACCATGACGTTAAGAGCATCTGAAATATCTATGTGAAGATTGGTTGTCCTGACTTCATCTAAAGCTGGGTGGCCATAGGCAACGTACATTTTGGGCCCCAAGTCTGGTGTCTTAAAAAACCGGGCATTCTTCCTATTATCTCCAGCTCCTATTATCCCTTCCTATTAAATCTACTAGTTCTATGGGTATAATACCCAAACGGCAAAGCTTCCATGAAGTCTTTGAAACGTCTGGGGGAAAACTATGCAAAATCATATTCATCAGGCCAGTCTTTCAACTTCAGAAAGATAGGTAGATTATTACTATCCTTTTGGAATACTTATTAAAGCCTTCCCAGAACTGAGACGTACGTTCCATTTGAATTATATCTCCCGTTTTGCAATTAAACACATTTCCAGGGATAACCTGAGTTGGCATTAGACTCTTTTTTAAATAAGGATTATGATTAGAACAGAAGAACCAGCCTCCAGAGTCTCGACCAGTGAAGGATTTTCTTTCTTCTTTAACCCTCTGTTGGTTGTTTTCTCTATAGCAGTCAATACAGACGATAAATCCGCATTTGGAACATGTCCGGTGGAAACTGAATATGGAATTTTCATAGACATCACAGTTTTCCCTGATGTGAGATGTGCGCATAAGCCATTATTTTGGTAAAATGTACTAAAAATAGTAGAAATGCACTGCTAGTGGCAACCCTGCGCACGAGTTAAAAGATTCAAATGGTTCGACCCTAAAATGTAAACTATTGAAAGGGATGCTAACAAATATTAGAGAAAAAGAAGAAAAAAAGTGGAGCAAAACAAAACCACAGACTTTAAGAAACTTGGAAACAATTTACTTGTCATCATCAAAGATTTTAAATTATCGAATTAAGCTCTAAGAAATATAGATGGCCCGTGATTCCAGTTGCCAATTACACGGTTAAAAATACTGCTACTACCACTACTAACAACTCATAGCAGCACCAAGCCGCCTGAGGTCAACATAGCTACGCACGCTCCTCCTCCATCCTAATCTATTCAAGGCCTCTCTCTTTACACCCTCCCAGGAGGTTTTCATGCCCCTTAAATCTTTCTTTACGACATAGATAGCCAGGCTTGTTAGGATGTAAATAACAATGAACAATACACAAGTGTTTCGACAGGGGGGGGGGGTATGATATCTATTGAAAATAGAATGCCTGCAGTTCATTCAGAGGTAAAAGTCCTCTAAACGTTATACACAGTCATTAGAACGGGCTCACTCTATTCCCTGTACAAATCCGTAAAAAAGTACAGACTACAATTCTACTTAAATCTCCAGTACCCCATAAAAATTGATACCTGAAGCACACCATAGTCTCACTTGCTGATTAAAAAAAGCTAAGATTTATAATTGATATGAATTTCCCATTAATTTTATTGTCATACTTGCGCTACAGAAAGGGAAATTGAAAATATGTAGCCGATGGCTTGACAATCTTTTATCAACATTGGTTTCTTCCTAATTACTGTCTGTTAGTACTATTTCTTAGTATTTTTAGTCGGGTTCATGATACAGATAAGTGACCCAGTGTTTCAAGCTTAACCCGTTCTAATTTCATTTTATGAATTTAGGAAAGATGGCAGCTGATTAAGCTCCCAACAATAGATGATGAAAGTTATTCTATGTGCAGAAACACAAGATTATTTTCTTATCAACTAAAAATTTGCAATGAGATATTTTCCAAACCTAAGCTAAATTCTCCTGCAACTGATGAGCACAATGTTATACTGCTTTATAGCCATTTCCTTCAAAATGAAAGGTACATCATAAAATCGTGAACACAAATAATTCTCGGGTTAATGGTGTTGCATAACGATTGCGCCATTGCAACAAGAGATTTGAATTTAGAAATACGAGGGACTTAAACTTTGAAACAACTACGGCAAATACATTACCTGTAACCGTTAACATAAATCATTCCTGGGTATGTATGTAATTGATTAATGATTAGGCCATTGCAACGGAAGAATTGATTTGAATTAGGAATAAATGGGCAAGGAGTTCAAGAGCAAGACAGACGGATTCAAAGGCCAAGACGGAAGAACTCAAAGAGCATTAGGATTTAAAGGGAAAGAAAGACGGAATGTTTTCTTCAAGTGTTTTAAGAGTGTACATATGGAATTGTTAAGGCGGGTTTTTTTTAGAAAATGTAACGTATTTTTGGCAATTTGTTTCAAATTTTAAAACATGGACATTCAACTAAGACAATTTGCTTGCCAGGCCATCAAGTAGCATATTAAGCGAGGTAGTAAGCA
Organism: Artemia sinica; assembly: GCA_027921565.1. Lineage (NCBI taxonomy): Eukaryota > Metazoa > Arthropoda > Branchiopoda > Anostraca > Artemiidae > Artemia > Artemia sinica. The sequence goes on from CM051259.1 coordinate 74,301,248, forward strand.
AATCCCAATTCCTGTCTTAAAAATATTCCAACATCGTGAGAAAGTCCCTCAAATTTGAAAGTTAGTCTTGAGAAAACACTCAAAATAATCATTAACCTAAAAAGAAATCCATTTTGAAAAGCGAAAGTAAAATACAGTATGGGCCAATAAATACTGCTGTTTTAGGTTGAAAAATGGCACACCTGTCCAGCCCTTAAAATTTGCCTTGCCTTAGGTAAATGAGATTACCTGCAACCTGGCCTCATTAGTTTCTAAATCACTGTAGAGGTTCTGAAGCTTAGCTTTCAGACTACCAATACTCCTGTTATTTTCAGAAAAGGTAGTTTCCGTCTCTATAATCCGCTTTTCAGCCACATTTATCATGCTTCGCGCATTATTCAATTCTTCTTCTAGCTTCAACTTGGTATCTTCAAGTAAAGAAATTTTGTGACGGCTTTCATCAATAGTGCCTTGAAGCTCGTTTCCTTCTGATTCAAGGTCACGTATTTGAGCTTTCATCTCTTGGTTACCTACGGGAAAGAGAGATGAGAATAGTTGGGCTTAAAAAGATAGGATAAATTATGCTTTTCCGTTTGCGAAAAATTAAGCAAGAAAGAACGGGTTTTAATTCCGACAAAGCAGTGAAACAAAAATAAATAAAAAAAAAACAACACTTTAATTAAAAAAAAATCCGAATTTTTCGGCCCCACGTCCGGGAGCCTTTCTCAACGAAAAAAAAGCGAAAAGAATGAAAAAACAAAAATCGTTTTTAAAAAATAACACACGTAAAAAAAATACGACAATTGAACACACGAAGAAGAAAACGAAAAAAATATAAATAAATAAATAAGAACAATTCACATTATAAACAAACTTCATTTGCTTATAATGTGACAATTCTATAAACAAAGGAAGTTTGTTTATAGTTTGAGTTCTTCTTATTTATTTATATTTATTTTTTCTTTTTCTTCTTTGTGTGTTCAGATGTCGTATTTTTTTTTTTTACGTGTGTTATTTTTTTAAAACGATTTTTTTGTTGTTGTTTCGTTTTTTCGCTTTTTTTCCGTTGAGAAAGGCTACCGGACGTGGGGCCGAAATATTCGGAATTTTTTTTATATAATCAAAAATGTAAAACCTTCCTAAAAGCATAATTCAGTTCCCTTGTTGAAAACAATATAATTTTGAATAGATATATTAGATATATTTTTTTGCCATACCTATCAAAAGAGATGAAGTATTAAGATACTAATTAAATTCACTGGAATCAGTAAAATCACTTACAAATGCATTTACAATTATCAATTCAGTTTCAATATTTCAAAAGGACACTTTTTTCGGTAATTTTTCCTTTTAATTCCACCTCATTCAATATCATAGAAAGTTAGTAACAGAAAAAATCGTCATTTGGCAATTTCTGAAACAATCTGTTTATTTTTCGGTAAAACAGGTTGAACTAAACTGAAGACAACATGTAATTTAAACATGTGTCTGTTTTTCATAACCATACAAATCCCTGCAGACTAATCAAGTTTACTGGAAACAATAAACAATCTCTTGGAATAAATAAAAATTGGACTTTCAAGTTGAGCGTGAGTATATCGGATTGTTATTTTAATTTTATACGACATTCCAAATAAGGAATTAGCTCCCTTTTTCACAGTCAGGACTACACACGTTCTGGTACCGAGTCAAGACTTGTCTTGTCTTCAAAGGTGAAAATCTTTCCTCTTACCTGTGTGCGAAAGTGTTAATGTCCATTAAACACGTAAGGGATGGATACCTCGAGCCAAGAGGTTAGATTTTTAGAGACGTTCATTATTTCCGGGGCCTAGCCACCTTTCCAACTAACTGGTCTGGGCTCTTTTGAAATTTGAAAGGCATGGAGCCTACATATAGCCAAGGAGATTGTATTCAAAAATTCAAAAATTTCGAAGATTTTAGAGATTTCAAAATATTTTAAAACAAGATTTGAAAACTTGCTCTTATAGTCCCAGCACTAGCATAGAACCTTCAGAGTTTCATATTTTGAAGAGTCCCGAATTTTGAAACTTGAGGCCCACTAGCACCTAGGGCGTACAAGCTAATGGTCTAAAATTTTTTTGGGGAAGCCTCCTTGCCTTTACTTATGTGCATACCGAATATCAAGCAGGTCTGGACCAAATTCCCAAGGTTTTAAAAATCCACCTTACTGTCCTCTTTGTTAAAGGTATTTGCCCCATAAGTCAAATGCAGATCTGACAACATTTCTTTCAAGGAAAGGGTGTTGGCTTCTAAAAATCATCATGAATATGTACCATTTGACGAAAGTACTTGTCTTTTAAGTTTCAAGTCAATCGAGAAAAACAGCATAAATTCCATTGGAAATTTAAAAACTGATTAGGGGGAGGGGAGGGACTAAGGGCCCCCTCGGTGCTGCCAATTATACCAATTTCAAATCATTCCATGTTTCCTTTTGAAACTACGTATTACTTGTCTAATTTTCCGCTTGAAACTTAGGAAGCTTATAAGGACTACGTGCAGCTGAGACTTAGTTCGTTCAGAAACCACTTGTTTTCTGTATCAAATTAGTTCGTGGCATGTAAGTCGCTCGTTTCGCACTGAGCCTTGTTTTTAGATTTACTGATGTTTTTAGACTGTATTAAGTCGTTCAGCAGCTTCGACTGAGCTTATTTTCACACCCCGTTAGGAAATATATAACTTTTGTCTGGAATTTCTACCAGCTACCCTTTTCCTTCCATTCAGACAGAGGGTCGAGGGAAGGGGGAACTAAGGGTCAACTTGGTGCTTCCAATTCCGCAAATTTCAAATCATTGGATGATTCCATTCCAAACTGGGTGCTACCTGCCTACTATTCTTCTTAGAAGCTACGAAGTTAGGGAGGAATACATGCAACTTAAACTTAATTCGTTTTGTATTGGATGTGAAACTAGTTATTTTCTGCACCGAATTAGTTCGTGGCATGTACGTAGATTGTTCGTACTGAGTCAGAACTTAGCTGGATTTTAGACTTATTGGAGATTTTAAACTGTATTGAGTCGGCCTGCATCTTCGATTGAGCTCGTTTTCGCACAATGTCAGGACCCGCATAATTTTGTTTGAAAGTTCCACGAGCTTTTCTGTTCCAATTATGTAGATTAAAAATCCTTGCAAAATTTCAGTTTAAAGAGGGTGCAAATTTCTTATCATTCTGCTAAAAAGTTGGTGGCGAATCGGGGCGAGTGTTGGAGGGGTCAAGGTTCTAGTTAGTATCCCCAATGATACATTTTTGATTTCTTCTGAAAACAGGTTATTTGCATAATTTTGGCTCTAGCTTCTTGGTCTACATCAGTATTTTCCCTATGTAGGAGCCATTTTTACCTTTCTACAATTCTGAGTGAACTAGCTATCTCAAAAATTTATCTGATTTCAATGGGGGTGACAAGGATACTTAAGGACAATAAAGGATGTGATAGAAAGGCTGATTGCCCTTCAATCCATTTTAACTCTTAAATAGAGCACCAAAAGTCAGAAATGGAGGAGGAATGAGCTATTTTCTCAACTCGCTACGACCTCCGATCTATACGATGATCAATGGAAAAAATAAATACTGCTCTTTACTAAGTCAACCAAGTAGTCTTTGGTCAACGTCAACTACTCTATGCCAGCTAAGCCTAAGTGAGCCAGTCAACTAAGCATCACAATTGATTGATAGTCCCTGCCACAATATAACTTACTTCTTCTTTTTTTGCAAGAAAAAAAGGGTTTATTCATCAACAATAAACATAATAAAACCTGAAGCAAAGCTTCAAATGGTTAAGCACCAAAACTACTTACTTTCCAATATAAAATCTTTTTCTTTAACCGTTGCAGATAGTTGGTTTTGTACTTTTTGCAATTCGACTTTTAGGGATTGTTCTCGATCAAGTGCTTCTTCCAGTTGATGCTCTAATTCCGCCATTTTTTCCAATGTGCTCTCATTTTTCAGCAAGGCACTTTGCACTGAACATTTTAGTTGTGTAGCATCTGACTGAGTTTGTTCCAAGGCTTGCAGTGCATCAGCATGTTTTTTCTCGAGGAAAGAAATTTCTTCTGCGTGTCTGGAACTGAAAGATTGAGAGCTGCACAACTTTTAGCTTTACCAAATTTTCAATTTGAAAGAAATGCGAATTCTAAAATCTAATTAACAAGTAGTTGAGCCCTGCACAGCCATAAGGGACTCCAGGAATTCCTGGAAGGGGAAGGGACGAAATTTTTCAAAAATTCTTTTTTTAATCGGAAAATTTCCTTTTTTCGTGATTTCACTCGCTTTGTCATTTTTCATTTTGATATATTTTTGTTTTTCAAGGGAAAGAGGCCAAATACAACTATTTTACTTATTTAAGTAAAAACACAAGAAATAAAAACAACTGAAATACCAGCATTTGAAAAGTGAAAATAAAGTTAGTAAGGAAATCCCATAAACGAGTAACTGAAAAGTACACGGTAATAAGGGCCTTCAGGAATTTTCTGGGAGGAGGGGAGCAAGTTTTTGAAAAATGATGTTTGTTTTACCGAATTCCTTCCTTTTATAATAATAACAATTACTAGAAACCAGAACTTGAAAAGTGAAAGTAATGGTAGTAAGAAAATCTCACAAAAAAAATAATTAAAATTTGTACGGCCATAAGGGAATCAGGAATATATCTGGGAGGGAGAGGGCAAAGTTTAAAAAAAATCATTTTTTGAGTATCCTGATAGTCCTGCAAGAAGAAGCTGCAAAATTCTGGCTTAAAGAAAATTGGCAAAAACAAAAAAAATGGCAGCCAAGCCACCAGCCCGGAATTCATTACACTTTGTAGAGCCCACGTTTAATTTGTTACTAACTTGACTTATCTTGGCTCCGTGATTTCGAATGGTGGCTCCATGGACGCGGAACTAGGCAACCGAATCAGGAAAGCTTCTTCTGTCGTTGGGAGACTCAATGCCATCTGGAGATCACCCCATATTTCTAGGTGCACGAAGATGCGCATATAGAACTCATCCGTGAGCTCAGTGCTGCTATACGTGGCTGAGACATGGCCCCTAAAATCAACCATCTTGAGTGCAATAAACGCCTGCTAGACAAAAAAACTCCGTCGAATCAAGGGGCTCCAATGAAATGATTATGTAAGTAATGAGAGGCTCCTAGCTCTTGCCCACCAATTTCCAATGTCAACACAAATTGCCCAGCAAACTCTCAGATGGTTTAGGCATCTCCCTCGGATGCCACCGAAAGTCCCTGCTAGAATTATATACGACTTAGACCCCACATACCATTGCTGGTTATGCCCGGAGAATAGACCTCAGACTAGATGAAAGGACAGCCTTCAGAAGATGCTCAACATAGCCGACATTGCTGCTGTTGATGCCCCCATCATAGCAGCAGATCAGTCCATCTGGAGGAGCAAAGTTGCTATGCTCTCTACGCCACATACCATGCGGCAGGAGCCTAAGTCAAAGTAAGTCAATTTTTTTTATCGAAAAGTATCTTGTTATTTATAGTTTTACTTGCCTTTGTCATTTTTACATACTTTTTGTTTTGTAAGCAGAAGAAGTAAAATATTGAGCATAAAATTATTTTGACTATTTAAGTGAAAAATATAAAAAAAAAACTAAAATCATTATTTGAAAAGTAGTCTAGTTATCAATTGAAGCCAAGATTTTTATTTTGGGTGTTGGGGGAGTTAAAAATTTAGAGTTCTTTTTAGCCAAGAAAGCGACTAAAAGTGTTTATTTTAAGAAGATTTTTACAATTCGGGGGAAGACGTTCAAGTCCAGCAGCCCCTTAGATACAAAAAGACTCCAGACATGAGATTGGAATAAAATATAACATCTGATTTGGATTATGCAAAAGATATAGGATTAGCTCGGAATTACGCGACAGAGATAGGCGCGTTCTTAATAACGTTAATAAACAAGGTAAGAACAAGGTGTGAATGGTACCGAAAATTATATCAGGGGATGTTTACCCTGTAAATATTACAAAACGATTAAGAAGTAGCCTAAGATAAGATAATATTTATTTTCAGAAGGCTATTACAAGCTCTAATACAGCTGAATCGCTTCATATGTCTCAAAAAACACAAAAAGCAAAAAAAATAATAATAATACAGCACAGCAAGAAAGAAACACCAACCATGCATAAAAATGGTAAAAAAAAATAATAATAAAAAAAAAATCCAAGAACTAAAATGAACTTTGAGCGAATAATGGCAAAAACAGAAACAGAAAGGGTGGGGGATAAAACAAAATCACAGACAAGAAGAAAAACATTGCCGAATTCGTATTCAAAGTCAAATACTGTAAAAAAAAAAAACACACTTAAAATCAAGTCAAATTAACTGTCAAAATGAAATATTTACAATTAAAGAAAAGGTTACAATTAAAGGTCAAAGGATTTAAAATTAAAGGTCAAAAATGAAATATAGGATAAATAAATATCACAAAAGGGCAAAATAAAAGTGACCAAAGACAAAGAAAAAAAAATGACGCATGATTATTGTGAGCATACATCAAGAACTAAAATAAGAGACGGAGAAGTTAATTTTGGTGCAGGACATAGTTTAGGAATTATTTAGGCGCTCCAGATTAGAGGGGATAAAACTTTTTCGGAATATCTCAGTAACGGTATGGGTCGGTGAATACTATAGAATTGCCAAGGAAGTTAAACGGGGGAGTCTGAGTCTAATGGGGCTGTGTAAATCGGGAAAGATGTCCTCAGTACGAGGATTGGATATTGCGAATTTGGCAAAATGCAAACAAATTTGTTCCCTCCTTTCTTTTAACGTGGTAATACGTGCGAGTTTAAGGAGGAAGGAGTATGGAATTTTGCTCTCTTTGTAGATGATCCTGAGGGAACGCTTTTGGACCGACTCAATTTTGTCGCTAAGTTTGCTTGAAAGATGCAAATGCCAGACCGGACATGCATATTCCAATAGCTGCCTGATAAATGGGAAATAAACGCGGAGGGAATGCATCTTAGGGCAATTAAACGTGTTTAAAGTTTTTAACCTAGATAATGAAATATTTGCTTGTTTAACAATATTTGAAACAGGCATGTCCCACTTAAGGTTATTTGAAATTGTGACACCATGGAGTTTAACATGTTTCACAAAGATTTCGGGTGGGATAGGGTCAAGGAAAGCGGGAGTGGATTTCAAGAAATTTATCGTCATTATATTTGATTTAGTGGAATTTACTTTCATATTTAGGTTCTTAGCTTCATCCGAAATAGGGGTTAGGATTTTGAGGGGGTCATTTTTAATATTCCTGTGACATAATTCAAGGATCGACAAGTCAACCACGTATTTCCAATTTTGGGGGAAATCCTTACCAATATCGTTAATCATAACTAGGAATAAAAGTGGTCGCAATAGGGTTTGTCGAGGAATTCCGCAATATATAGGGAGGCAAAACGCCGCATATTCCGCAATTCAACAATAAAATATAAAAACATTTTCTCTAACCCCCTCCCTATATACTGTGAAATTCCTCGACAAACCCTATTGCGACTACTTTTATTCCTAATTATGATTAACGATATTGGTAAGGATTTCCCCCAAAATTGGAAATACGTGGATGACTCGTTGATCCTTGAAGTATGTCACAAAAATATTAAGTGACCCCCTCAGAATCCTAACCCATATTTCGGATGAAGCAAAGAACCTAAATATGAAAGTAAGTTCCACTAAATCAAATATAATGACGATAAATTTCTTGAAATCCACTCCCGCTTTCCTTGACCCTATCCCACCCGAAATCTTTGTGAAACATGTTAAACTCCATGGTGTCACAATTTCAAATAACCTTAAGTGGGACATGCCTGTTTCAAATATTGTTAAACAAGAAAATGTTTCATTATCTAGGTTAAAACCTTTAAACAAGTTTAATTGCCCTAAGATGCATTCCCTCCGCGTTTATTTCCCATTTATCAGGCCGCTCTTGGAATATGCATGTCTGATCTGGCATTCGCATCTTTCAAGCAAACTTAGCGTCAAAATTGAGTCGGTCCAAAAGCGTTCCCTCAGGATCATCTACAAAGAGAGCAAAATTCCCTACTCCTTCCTCCTTAAATCCGCACGTATTACCACGTTAAAAGAAAGGAGGGAACAAATTTGTTTGCGTTTTGCCAAATTCGTAATATCTAAACCTCGTATTGAGGACATCTTTCCCGATTTACACAACCCCATTAGACCCAGACTACCCCTGATTCGGTTGCCCAGTTCCGCGTCCATGGAGCCACCATTCGAAATCACGGAGCCAAGATAGGTCAAGTTAGTAACAACTTAAACGGGGGCTCCACAAAGTGTAATGAATTCCGGGCTGGTGGCTCGGTTGCCATTATTTTTGTTTTTGCCAATTTACTTTAAGCCAGAAATTTCCAGCTTCTTCTTGCAGGACATTCAGGACACTCAAAAAATGATTTTTTTTAAACTTTGCCCTCTCCCTCCTAGATATATTCCTGATTCCCTTATGGCCGTACAAATTTCAATTATTTTTTTTGTGAGATTTTCTTACTACCATTACTTTCACTTTTCAAGTTCTGGTTTCTAGTAATTGTTATTATTATAAAAGGAAGGAATTCGGTAAAACAAACATCATTTCTCAAAAACTTGCTCCCCTCCTCCCAAAAAATTCCTGAAGGCCCTTACGACCGTGTACGTTTCAGTTACTCGTTTATGGGATTTCCTTACTAACTTTATTTTACTTTTCAAATGCTGGTAGTCATCCTTAAAGACATTGTTATGTATTTTTCGATCATGCTGAACAAAATGGTTGTCTCAAAATTTTGATCAGGTGACTTTGGGAAAAAATGAGCGTGGGAGGGGGCCTAGTTGCCCTCCAGTTTTGTTGGTCACTTAAAAAAAGCACTAGAACTTTTAATTTCCGTTTGAATGATCCCTCCCGCAATATTCCAGGACCACTGGGTTGATACGATCACCCGTGGAAAAAAGAAACACACATCAGTGACCTTTCTTCTGGCAAAAAATACAAAATTCCACATGTTTGCAGATAGTAGTTTGAAATTTCTATAGTAGGGTTTTCTGATACGCTGAATCGGATGGTGTGATTTTCATTAGAGTTCTATGACTTGTAGGGGGTGCTTCCCCTTTTTTCAAAAATAAGGCAAATTTTCTCAGGCTCGTAACTTTTGATGGGTAAGACTAAACTTGATAAAACTTATATATTTGAAATCAGCATAGAAATCTGATTCTTATGATGTATCTATCCGTTTTTTAAAGTTTGGGTTACTATTGAGCCGGGTCGCTCCTTACTTACAGTTCGTTACCACGAACTGTTTGACACGTTTTAATTTCTTTCTCAGGAAAGTGGGATTCATAATTACTCCTCAATAAATTTTGGAGGGACAAAGCCATGCAGTCAACGTCATTTTTTTTTTATACACAGTGGACCAATTTTCAGTAGTAATCCAAGAGCCGAAATTGTAGAGTCCTGAGTCAATAAGAGGTCTATAAGCGGTTTCAATTATAGAAAACGACTGTTTAACTTCAGCCAGCGGAGATTGGAGAAGGCTGAAGTCGTGACTACCCCCTAGAGGGGGTAGGGTGGAGACGGATTTGTAAAACTTCGATAGATTGGTGCGAATTAAATCAAGAGTAGTATTGCCTTTTGTAGTTGGGACCTTAACAATCTGTTTTAAATTAAAAGCATTACATATAGCATCAAGTTTTATATCATTTGCGTCACCCATCAGAAAAATTCCTGCATTTGGGTATTTTGATAGTACAAAGTCAGCACTTGCATGTAATTTTTCGATAAAATTTATTTTGCTAGCGGATCTCTGATTAGGGGGGGGGGGGTAATAAAAACAACACAGGACAATTAAATTGAAAGGATGCGGCAAGACTTTAGGTCGAACACGCACCCACATAAACTCATCAAAGGGAGCAAAATACGGAATTGATATTTCACTTGGGTTCAAGTCATTACGGACAAACAACAGAATTCCCCCACCTTTTTTGCCCAGAGGTGGTTTTCTGGTCTTAATAATTTGTGAAAAAATGTTAATTTTTAACATGTGCAAATGTTGAGTTTGTGCTTCAGTAATAACGATTAAATCTGATCTATATATCAAAACTGTAGGTAAGGAGCGAGCCGGCTCAATAGTAACCGAAACCGAAAAACGGAATTTCGATACCAATAGATACATGTAAAGAATCAGATTGTTATGCTAATTTCAAATATATAAGTCTTATCAAGTTTAGTTTTACCCATCAAAAGTTATGCGCCTGAGAGAAATTGCCTTATTTTCATGAAAGGGTGAAACACTCCCTAAAAGTCATAGAACCTTAATGAAAATCACACCATCACATTCAGCGTATCAGAGAATCCTACTATAAAAGTTTCAAGCTCCTATCTACAAAAATATGAAATTTTGTCTTTTTTGCCAGAAGAAAGATCACGGATGCGTGTTTATTTATTTATTTTTGTTTGTTTGTTTGTTTTTTTCCCAGGGGGGATCGTATGTTTGTTGTTTTTTTTCCCAAGGGTGGTCCTAGAATATTGCGGGAGGGCGCAACATCAAGTAAGGAGCAACATCAAAATTAAAACGAACAGAGATTATTACGTATATGATTGGGTTCGCCCCTTAGTCATTACCTCGCTCTTTACACTAAAGTTTTTTTTGTACTTTCATCAGAACTATTTGTTCTAATTAACGGCCTTTGTGATTAAGGGGTCATTCTTACAGAATTGGAACAAAATTTGAACTTTAGCGTAAAGAGCGAGGGATTGACTAGGGGGCAAACCCCCTAATATGCGTAATAAAAATATACGAATATAGAAGTTTGTTTGTGGACAAAGTTTGTGGACAAAATTTCGAGAAAGCCATTTCGCCAAAAAAAGTAAAATTAATATGCAAATCTGGTTTTAATTATTCATATACGGTGAGCCAAAATCAAAGCTGCATTAATTAAAAAACGTTTAGAAATTAAAAAAAAAACAAGTTTTTTTTAACTGAAAGTAAGGAACTGCATTAAAACTTAAAACGAACAGAAATTATTCCGTATATGAAAGGGGCTGTTCCCTCCTCAAAGCCTCGCTCTTTACGCTAAAGTTTGACTCTCTCCCACAACTTTATTTTTTAAAACAATAAAAAACTTTAGGGTAAAGAGCGAGGCGTTGAGGAGGGGACAACCCCTCATCTAGTGCGAGTGGTGCAAAAAAGGAAAATAAAAGCCCAACGAAAAGAAGAAGAATTGAAGATGCAACGACGATAGGCTTTGTTTTTCAAGCCGACTGTAAGTAAATCTACTTTACTTAAAGTTTGTTTCGTTGACAGAACTACAATGATGTCACTTCCACACTAACGAACGATTCTGAATTTATATGATAGATTCCTTAGTTAGAAGACCTCCTGTTCTTAAAATTTTGAATAATCATCCAATCTGGATGAATTTTAAGAGAAAAAACAAGTGTTTTTTTTAACTAAAAGTAAGGACCCATATTAAAACTTTAAATAAATAGAAATTTTCCATATATGAGGGGGGCTTCCCCTCCTAAGACCCTTTTTCTTTACGCTACATTTTGACTTTTTTCTCAGTTCTTTAAGAAAGACTTCACAAAGATTAGGGCCACTTAATGAGAAAAAAAAAACTTTGTCAAAGCAATAGAGACTTTAGTTTAAAGAGCAAGGGATTTAGAAGCGTACAGCCCCACTCATATATGCACTATTTTTTTGACTTTTTCAATGTCTTTCTGTACTTTCAGTTGAAAAAACTTATTTTTCTAAATTTTAATTTCTGGTGGTTAATCAGATCATGCCGAAAAATCCGGCTCCCTCAAGGTGGTTTCAGCCACCATCCCCTGTTCCCACTCTGCAGCCACCGACACTCTTTCATAACTAATGATTGGAAATTTGAAAAAAAAAAGTTTACTATTCTTATTAAACGGCTATTCTGTTTCAGGCTCTTAAAGAATTGGGACAAAAAGTCAAAACTTACGATTAATTAAAAGTATACGCATGCTATATATTAAACTATACTATAGTATATACGTATAATATATATTGATATTGATATATTTAATTAACTTTAACAAAAATTTACATACAAAAATCAATATGATTCACCCGAAACCAAACGGTTGATGTGAGGTGAATCAGGTAAAAAAAAAACATACATATAACGTCTTTTAAATTCACTATAATAAGAAAGAAAGAAAAAAAAGAGAAAAGAAAAGAAAGCAAAAAATTAATAAAGAATAATGATAATACTACAGGGACAGCAACTACATACCATATTCATTCTATGGGGTCACACTCACAAACCAAGAAACAATTACAACTTAATTTAAATTAAATCAAATCTCCGCCAAAACAAATAAAACTAGAATTCATACTTACTTAATAATTTTTCTTTCAATTTTCCTTTAAAATCACTAGAATTTTCTATCTTCTTTATATCATTATCCAAATTATTCCATAAATTTATGCCCTTTATAATAAAAGAAAACGTGGACCTGGCAGACACTATAGGTATATTAGACTATACTAAAGTATACATGATAATTTCTGTCGATTTTAAGTTTTGATGTTGCTCCTTACTTTCAGTTAAAAAAAACTTTTTTCAAAAATTTAATTTCTAATCGTTCCCAAATAATACCGGGAAATCTGGCTCTCCTCCATGAAAAATTCCTTCCTCCACGGAGGAAGGAGGAGAAAAATTCTACCGTGGAATGCTCTTTTCACGGAAAAATACCCCCCCCCTCCAGGGAAATTCCCTCAAGACAATTCCATTCTAGCTGAAAATTCCACCCAGAAACTTTCTTGCGGACGATCTCAGGTGAAAAATGTTTCTTGCACACTTTCATTTGAAAAATCTTTAATTTCTGATTGTTTTTAAAATAATGCCGGTAATCCCCTCCGTGAAAAGTTTTCCAACAAAAAGCCAGCAAGAGTGATTTACCCGCAATTTTTTTTTGGGGGGGAGGGGTACAAAAGAAACTTTAAAAAACGCATCAGACTCCCTTATGATTTCTGGGTATATTTCTGGTCTATCCTTTTATTCTGTAAGTAGAGAACAACATTAAACCCCAAATGAGTAGAATTTATTCCGTACAGGAGGGGGATTGCCCCTTCCTTATCCACACCTCCACCTCAAGGTCAAAGAAACTTCGGACTGTGCTCCTTAGATCAGAAATTGACTGTTCTATTCCTTTTTTTAAGTCCAAAGGGGTTGGAGACGAACCAGCTGCGTGGGGGTGATATTTTCAGGGGGCTATTTGCTCTTTTTTTCTGGGGGGGCATTTTCCGTAGGGGGTTATTTTATGCGGGTTGTATTTTCCGGGGGGGGGGGGTAAACGCCGGCCACTGAAAAAGAACAAGGAAAGATAAAAAAAAGACCGCTAATATCTTTAAATGCGTCAAACGAGGCATGCTCAATGCCGATAAAAACCAGAAAAGAAGAGAAACATCTAAAAATAAGAAAAAAGGAATTACAACTAATCAAATGAAGAAGAGAAGGGGAAAATCAGAATTGCTCGTTAATAAAACTAAAAGTAATTAAAATCTAACTTCCGTTAGGCTGGACTCTTATTGCCTGGATGGGGTTGGAGTAACTTAAATATATTTGACTTGCTTTTTTTGTGCGGGAGGGGGAGGGGGAGTCATTTTTTTAATATAATATTTCTAGTTTTCTTATCTCTTCTTGCACTGTTCTTGTTGTTCCATTCTTCCGGTTTCGTATTGCATTTGTTTTTATTCTTTTGTGGTACTAATATAAATGAATAGATAAATCTTAAAACGAGTTCAGCTAAAATTGAATATGCAAATCAAGCTTAAAATGAACAAAAATATCTTACTAGTGTAGCATAAATGAAGCCAAAAACGAACAGAAACTAAATAAACAGTCACAGAGAACAAACATAAGTGAATAAATAAACCTTAAAACAAATAAAGGTTTATTTTAAAACAATTTATTTTTAATTTTAAAATAAATATGCAAATCAAGATTGGAAGGCACAAAAATCACTACAAACAAGAGTATATTGTTTACTTCCATAACTGTAAAGGTATAAAACCTACTGCATCATTGTTGCTCTACTGAAAACGAATTATATTACAAATATTTATTAAATACTTATTACAACATTGAAATTAAAAATGAAATTACAGTAAAATTAAATTTTGAAATGATGGGCTTTTCAGCAGCTGATATCATATATCATATATTTAGTTTAATCTTATTTCTTCCCAAAACCGTTCACGACAAATTTAGTTTCACTATCGAACAGTTCGTGGTGACGAACTGTAAGTAAGGAGCGACCCGGCTCAATAGTAACCGAAACTCTAAAACACGGAATTTTGATACCAATACATACATCAGAAGAATCAGATTTTTATGCTGATTTCAAATATATAAGTTTCATCAAGTTTAGTCTTACCCATTAAAAGTTATGCACCTGAGAAAATGTGACTTATTTTCGAAAAAAGGGGGAAACACCCCCCAAAAATCATAGAACTTTAATGAAAATCACACCATCAGATTCAGCGTATCAGAAAACCCTACTATAGAAGTTTCAAGCTCCTATCTGTAAAAATGTGGAATTTTGTATTTTTTGTCAGAAGAAAGATCACGGATGCGTGATCACGGATTTTTTTTTTTTTTTTTTTTTTTTTTTTTATTTATTTATTTCCCCAAGGGTCATCATATCGATCCAGTAGTCCTAGAATATCGTAAGAGGGCTCATTTGAATGGAAATTAAAAGTTCTAGTGCCCTTTTTAGGTGACCAAAATAATTGGAGGGCAACTTGGCCCCCTCCCACGTTAATTGTTTTCCCGAATTCACCCAATTAAAATTTTCAGATAGCCATTTTGTTCAGCATAGTCAAAAATCTAATAAATATGTCTTTTAGGATGACTTAATCCCCCACAGTTCCCAAGGGAAGGGCTGCAAGTTATGAACTTTGCCCATTGTTTACGTATTGTATTGGTTATTGGGAAGCATTCAGACATTTTCAGGAAGGATTTTTTTCTAATGGGGAGGGGGGGGGGGCTGGAGGAGGGGGTTACTCGGGAGAATCTCTCCGTGGAGGATATTTCCCTGGGGTAAGGGACATTTCTATGAAGGGGGCGCCGGATTTCCCAGCATTATTTAAAAAACGATCAGAAATTAAATTTTAAAAAAAAACAAGTTTTTTCAACTGAAAGTAAGAAGCAATATTAGAACTTAAAACAAACAGAAATTATAACGTATGTGAGGGGGTTCTCCCCCAAGTCAATACCTCGCTCTTTACGCTAAAGTTTTTTAGTACTTTCAAAAGAGCTATCTATTCTAATTAACCGGCCTTTGTGATTCAGGGGTTTGTGATTCGAACAAAATTCAAATTTAGCGTAAAGAGCGAGGTATTGACTAGGTAGCGAACTCCCTAATATACATAATAAAAACATACGAATACAGAAATTCTTTACGTAAATTAATTCGTAAGTTACGCCAGAACAAAATTTCGAGAAAGCCAATTAGCCAAAAAAAAGGAAAATTAATATGCAAATTTCGTTTTAATTATTCATGTACGGTGAGCCAAAATCAAAGCTGCATTAACTAAAAAACGATCAGAAATTAAATAAAAAAAACAAGTTTTTTAACTTAAAGTAAGGAGCAACATTAAAACTTGAAACGAACAGAAATTTTTCCGTATATGAAAGGGGCTGTCCCCTCTTCAACGCCTCGCTCTTTACGCTAAAGTTTGACTTTCTCACAACTCTATTTTTTTTAAACAATAAAAAAACTTTAGCGTAAAGTGCGAGGTGTTGAGGAGGGGACAGCCCCTTTCGTATACGGAATAATTTCTGTTCGTTTTAAGTTTTAATGTCGCTCCTTACTTTCAGTTAAAAAAAAACTTGTTTTTTTTTAGTTAATACAAACCAGAAGTTAGCTAATGCCTCCTTCCCTAACTGTATAAATCTAAAGCCTACTGAAATCTAAAGCGAATTATATTACGAGTATTCCCTTTTCCAGTTATTACAGCATTGAAATGAAAATAAAAATTACACTATTCAAATTTTACACATTCAATTTTATTTATTATAAAAAAGAATTTGCTTTTTCAATTTTGTTTATTATTTACAATTTTGCAATTTACAATTTTATCGACTGCTTTGTAGGACAGTGATGCCGGAACGTCAAAGGAAAGTCCGTCGGCGACCGAGATTTTACCGCCAAACGAGCATCTGGACGTGAGACCAAATTCTGGGGAGACATATCTGCGCCAGCCAAAAAGGGAGAGAACGGCTTCCACCATAAACAGTACAGATATATCCAAGAATCCATATGATAACCCCTGTCAATCAGTTCTGACTGACTATCCTGTCACTACCATCGGGATCGCACACGAAAATTCAACAGCTCTCATTTCTTATCACATCCATGGCTCGAATATTCAAAAGAAAACGACTCGTTATTCTGCTTCTGTTGCCAACACTTCAGTGGATCATCGCTAAGATCAGGCGAAAGATATGGCACAAGAGCATTCATCGACGTAGGATTGAGAAAGTCGAAAGACATTTCAGAGCTGGTAAGGAAACACGAAAGCAGTGACCAGCACAAAGCATGTACCATTTCCTGGACCAAATTTAAAGCTATTCAGACGGAGACGGCCGAATTGCCTCATGCCTCTCCAAGGAACGGGAAAAGGAAATATTAGAGAACAGACTGTATGTAAAGGCTCTCCTAAAAATTACAGCCTTACTTGGATGGCAAGGTCTTGCGTTTCGTGGCCATGATGAAGGAGAGTCCAGTGCCAATCGAGGGAATTTCGTTGAGACGGTAGGTCTTTTAACGGAAATCAGCCCGGACCTGATGGATAAGTCTCGTAATGGCCTAATGGCCATTACCTGTCACACGAGTACCAAAACGGATAAACTGAGGTTATAGGAAATAAAACTAAAAGTTCTATCGTGATAGAAGTAAGAAAAGTAAAATATTTTGCCGTTCTTGCTGACGAAACAAAAGACCTCTTAAAAAAGGAACAACTTGCGATCTTAGTGTGGTATGTTCATGATATGAAAATCAAAGAAAGAGTCATAGGTTTCTACCACAAGTGTCGGACAGTGCTATGACGGGGCGAGTGTAATGAGCGGACGTTTTTTCAGGAGTACAGGCCCGTCTTCGGGAAAAAGCACCGCAAGCGGTGTACACTCACTGTCATTCCCATAGACTTAACCTTTTCATTGGCGATTGTATGCAGAAAATACAAAGAATTTCGTCGGTATTTTCAGTTTTCAAACAGTTTATGGTTTTGTCTCCAACAACAACACTCGATACCAGTTGTTTGTCGAGGTCCAGAAAACTGCCAACGTGTCCGTGCTAACGCTTGAAAGGACTGTCGTGACACTTTGATGATACTGATATAGATAAGTAGCTAAAATTCTGCTAAGATATGACTGCATACTCGCAGTGCTGTCAGTTGTTCAAGAATCTTCTGACAGGGAGGAAGCGACAGAAGCTACAGGTCTTAAAGTACCAAGGACACCTAAAATGAAAACTAATTCATTAAATTGGTCAAGTGCAAACTTACACAGCCATATACGTCTTAAATTAGTGTGAAAAACCGGTAATTCATTTTTTAAGGAGAAAGATCGCCTGTTTACATAATGTATTCCAATACGAAAGTTCGTGGCCAATTTCAAAAATAAAGAACGTGTGCTGTAAAACAGCAGAAAATGACCAAAAAATAAATAAATCAGCATATAGCCTTAGAAAGTGTTGTTTTCTTGTATGTTCTGGCAAAACAGAAATCGGAACCTAGTTCAGCAAAGCTCTTTTCTTTGAAAAATACTTTTAAGGAATGCTTCTTGAAAAGAGCTTGGCTAGACTAGGCCTAGTCTTGATGTTACTAGGATTTTTGGCATTCCAGGATCTTTTAACCATGAAGCAGTGTAAAGGTAAACATTAATGATTCTAAAAGAAAGTATCAATATATAGGCTACCCTATTGGTAGTTTTGCAGACCTAATGACTTCCACTAAGAGCCTACCTTATGTAGGCTAAGGTAAGACACCTAGT
Source organism: Artemia sinica (assembly GCA_027921565.1). Lineage (NCBI taxonomy): Eukaryota > Metazoa > Arthropoda > Branchiopoda > Anostraca > Artemiidae > Artemia > Artemia sinica. Next base: position 74,319,247 of record CM051259.1, read on the forward strand.
AAGCTGTGTGATTTGCTTGAATATTTTGATATAAATCTACCTCATAGTTACTATATAATAGTAGCATATACCTTTTATGCTTTTTTTATATTAGAAATACAAATTACTTGGGTGAGCATTGTTTGACTAGGCCTATTAAAGTCATTGGTTCTTTATACTCTAAGCAACAAATATTGTCATTTACTCTTATATACAAAGCACTATAAAATCAAAACAATAGGCAATATTGTGTTTCCTTTAAACATGGAGAATGATATAAAGTCTTCTGTATGACTTTTTAAACATCAAATTATTATAGAGAAACATGAATAAAGTTATACAGAATGCTTTTTGGTTTTCTTATTTAATATATGATCCACTAAAATGTCATACAAAAGAAATCACATTACCCCACTGATACATAGAGAAAACAACAAAGTCATACAGATGGCTTTTCATAGTTCCAATTGCAGCTCAGGCAACTTGGTGGTCACATATCAATCCTAAAACTTAGTCAACCTACCTGAGAATTTATGTGGCCAGGAAAATTAGGCTTAGGATGCTTCTTCATCAGCAAGTTCCATAGACATTGTCTGTTGTGAGTCAGCCCAAAAATCTTAGTCATCTCTATTGTAATTCAAGTAGACTTTCCAAGTAGGCCTGTCCACCTAGAGTCTAAGGCATTTTGACCAAGTTTTAGGATTAACATGACCACTAAGTCACCTGGACTTGCAGTCCTCAGTCAGAAAACCCAATCTATAAGCCAAGACAGTTACACTAAAACAGAATTAATTGAAAATTGGTTGACTGAAAAGTTGCCTGGCCTTGTGTGCAAACAAGTGGCATAGGGTCTACCTGTCTAAAGTCTTAGACAGGCAACCCAGTTTATAAGCTCAGACAGTTACACTAACACAAAATTCATTCAAAATTGGTTGACCCAACAAGTTGCCTGGATTTGCAGGTGAACAAGTGACATAAATACATTCTTAGACCACACTGGCTATACATGACAAATGAAACTCAGAGAGGAGAGAAAGTAACAAAATGAAAAATAAAATCAAAAAGGGTGAAAAAACGATCCTCGTTTTTTCACCCTTTTTGATTTTATTTTTCATTTTGTTACTTTCTCTCCTCTCTGAGTTTCGTTTAACAAGTGACATAAGGTCTGCCTGCCTGTAGTCTGAGGCAAGGGCAGCTGAGTTTTAGGACTAACATATGAACATCAAATTGCCTGGACTCACAGGCAAACCAGCAACAATAATAATAATTGATTGAATTTTCAGAACATATATCCTATAGGCCTTCAAAAAATTATGGGTATTTATTAGTGAAAAGGATGTCACACTGTTATACTAAAGCAATGCAGGAAAAAAAGGTACTGTTCTAATATCTGGGGAACATGCAAGAAGTGAAGTTTGGTTAATGCTAGTGAAATAAAACAAAATAGGATAAAAATATAATAGTTTAGAAACAAATTTTGGCTGTATATTTGCACATTAGGAGGGTGGGGGTAAAGCATAGCATATAATAAATACATAACCTAAACTAACCTAGGTACCTTTTTTCCTCCGAAACCCCAAAAAACTAAAGCTTGCATATAGTTCCTGGAGTAAGAAACCCCTTGTTTATAGAGCATAAGATAGGAAATTACTATGTAATGTTATCTGTTCTTGGCTTTTCTCAAGTTGCATTCTTGCATGTTGCCCATATATTAGAACAGTACCAAAAAAAACTTAGTGGAACAAAACAGGAATTACATTAAGAACAAAATTAGAGAGTCATGGCTTCTCTGAATGACAAATGTTGATTAAATAAAGCAATACTATTAGATCATTATCTGTCATTGTTATTATGTAATATATATTATTGTATTATGAATCATATACAATATATTATTGTATTGTTTGTACTTGCCATTGTACACTGTTTATTCTAATTCAGCATTAGGCCACATAATTTTGGGGTGCCAATTATGTGAGGGGGGAGCAGTTGCCTCAGTTAGACTTTGAAAAATACCTTCTTATTTCTATTTTGCTACTTTTTATTTTATCATGGCTAACTGGTTATTTTTGCCCCATTTACATTTTGAGGATTGGAATCACTGACATAATTACTAGATACAAATCATCAGCACAACTGGGTTATATTTTGTTTAGTGATGAGCCTCAATAAAAGACTCTTACTTAGTTACTTCATAATAAATAAATTATTATGGTTATTAGACTTTGAAGTTGATACCACGAGCCTATGCTTTACTCCCCCCCCCCCCTAATATGGAAATATATAGCCTAAGTCAGCTTCAATCATTAGTCAGCTACATATGACCTATTTTTCTCCTTAGCCAGTTATTTAAAGAAGCAAATTTTTGAGCATAGGGTTACTAGGTTTCTATGGGCTGTTCTGAGCCTTCTAGCCCCTTCAGGGCTCAAAATTAATAGTCCCTGTAAAGTGATTATTTAATTATAAAAGAGCATGAAAAATACTCATTATTTTGAATTATGCTGAAATGCTAAATTTTGTTGAAAACTGCAGTCTAGGCTATGTACCAAAAATATGGTGTTGATTTATAATTCAGGGATATTTTTCACCATTATGGAGGGAGGGAGGGGGGGGGGTCTTGATAAATTTAGCTATATATGGATTTGCAATGGAGTTCTGACTATACATGTGTCTTATTTTTTAGGCCAGACCATCTTAATATTAAATTAGGCTAATCAGAAAACTTTGAATATAGCTTTGAACTTAGAAGCTTAATTTTTTATAATGCCCTTTGCCTATCACATTTAAAACAGTTGAAATGGGTGACTTTGATATTGATTGTTTTTTTTTGCTCTTTTGGATTCTTAAAAAGATATCTTGTATTAAAAACAGGTACTATCAAGGTACTATCACTTAAATATAATAGCTCCCTATGCCCCCCCCCTTTCTGGATACTATCTTGATAGGATATCGTCTGTGCTTTAAATAACAAAAATATTTAACTTATTGGCACCCCTTCTTTAAAAAAAATCGAGGTATTATGATTTAAATATTATAGCTCACTACTCACCCTCCTCTCTGGATACAACCTGGATAAAATACCGTCTCTGCTTTAAATTAGAACAAAAAATTTGGGGATCCCTGCTTTCAATAAAAAAAAAATTCGAGATATTATCATTTAAATGTAATACTTCCCTCCCCCCCTCTGGATACCACATTGATAGGATACTGTCTCAGCTTTCATTAGAAAAATAAGTTACTTAATAATTAACTAGGTCACTATATGGTTCAAACAAACACGCAAAATAACGTTAAAAAGCTTAGTGTTCCTTGAAAAAAATTGAGGGTATGAGTAAGGGGGTACAAAGACAATAACAAAAATGTCGAAATTACTCAGATATACCTCAAATTATTGGAAAACTGAGTCATAGATTTGCCGTGGCATTCAATAAGATCCAAAGAATACAATTAAAAGGGAGCACACACAAAAGCCAAATTAGGCCAGTAGCCTATGAGAAATCACAAAATACCCAAGACAATGAACAAGTCCTAATGGGGGGCCTTGGGTCTATCAAAATATTTCAATGGTTTCCTAGGGAATTTGATATCATTTTCTTCTGTCTCCATTTTAAATGAAAAAAATAATTAACCTTTTGGCATCCCCGCTTTCAATAAAAAAAAGAGGTATTATCATTTAAAAATGATAGCCCCCTATCCCCCCTCCTATAGTGTCCTATAGTGTCAATAGAAGGTTTTTTTTTTGAAATTCAACTTGAAAATAAAATTCTTGACTACAAACGATGTAAGAAATAGCGATTGGGAAACTGCATTCGAAATGATTTGAACTCATTTCATAAAGACGATCCTGTTTTTTGTCAACATATGAAGAACTGTGTATATTGCAATATTTGCAATTGCATCTGTCTCTTTTTTATGCAAAGTAACAAAAGAGACGAAAATTAATGAACAAGAGAGTAGTGAAGAATTATGGTATGCCAAGTAATATTTGGCAGGGAAAGTCACTGGTGATAAATCGCTAGGGGTGGCACCGTGATTGCGTGGTTTTCGGGGATTCGGGAACCACATTTTTTTTCGGGGTGACGCATAGATTTTCGGGGAAATACCCGAAAATTCGGGAATAGTGCAAGCCCTGCTTGATTTCTAATCAGGAAAATCGAAATACTAAACCACACAAGAAGGAAAAGCTCCGAATTTGCGGTTGACGCAATAAAGAATTGCCGCAAAATTAATTTGAAATCGACCGAACACCGCCGCATCTGTGGGCGGCGGCGTGCCTGCGGTGCGCCGGCGGCGTTACGACACTTCGGTGGCGCCAGGTCTCTCGTCGGCGGCGTTTGGTCGATCCGCCGGCGCGGCGTCGGGGTCTAGCTGGAACAAGTATCCCGAAGTGGTATCTTGCATACCATCTAGCGCTTGGTCATCATCAAAATATTTTCTGACGCATCAGAATAGTCACTTTCTGAACTTAAGGTCATATCTTTTCACAAAATGTATTTTCACTAGTATATATATAACAATCAACAGATTTTGTAAATTTGAATTTTCACAAATGAAAAACAGTGTCGGATTCGTAGGAAATAGTTTTCGCTAATATTATTCAGCTCCAAAGTTTATCGTTGTTTTATTATTGACAACACTGTTTTGCGAATTTATTCAAACTAAAAATGCTAATAGCAGCTAAACAAAAACTCGTAGGAAACCCGGATTTTCAGGTATGAATAGACCTAAAATAGATTAAGAGGGCTAAATGTGTTTTCATTTTGGTGTCCTTGGTACTTTAAGAATCAAATAGAGTCATTTCCCTTCATATTCAGTTTGTCATTCACGTAGTCCTTGCAGTGATCAAACCTCTTTTTGAACAACTGCAGGCCCCCGATCTGATCATTTCAGATGCCTGCACTTTAATCATCACAACAAAAAACCCACTGAAGACAGTGCGTGATGTCGAGTATTTTTTAGCCCTATACAACAAGTCTAAGCAGATGGCTATTAATGTCGGGGCTGATCTGTCGGAAACAAGCGCTCTTGGTTCAACCATACCAGCAAAATCAAAACGAGTTCAGAAGATATCTGGAAGACTCAGGGACTATTTGACGACATAAACACTTGGAGAGCACAGCGCAGAATCAGACGCCACAAGAACAGAAGAGAAAATGCGAAGAGAGTTCTACGAGGTTTTGGACAGAATGGTAAACGAGTTTGAAGAGCCTTTTCTATCCAGCTACAAGTACTAGAAGCCACACTATGCTTTAACCCCAAATCCGAAGACTTCATGAACACAGATTTACTTCTTGAGATCGCGACGTACTTCGATAAGGCTGGAATCGATGTTATAGAGCTGAAGAGTCAACTGCTCGTACATATGTGTCGCAGCTTCCATAGATACCGGCAAACGCTTTAGATCTTTCCGAAAGCCTAGGAGGATTGAAAGAAGCTTATTCTCAGGTTCTTAAAGTCGTGAGGGTAGTCCTCACACTCCCGCTCACAACAGATGAACGATTTTTCTCTGTGTTGAAATTTGTGAAGGATTACCTTCGGTAAACAATGGACAACGAGCGACTTTCGCATTTGCTCCTTATGTTCTCTGAAAAGGCTGCAGGGAAGGAGCTCGATTTTGAAAAGCTTGTGGACGACTTCGCAAAAATGAAGCCAAAGAGATATCCATTGCTTAAGTAACTGCACGTAACTTTCAGTTTTCAATTTGTGTGGTAAATTTTCCATCTTGTAACGATTTTTTGCTCCTTAACCAGGTTGCAAAAGGCAAAAATCTAAATAAATTACCTTGCTTTAATGTAAATTCGAAGACTAATTTGAAGAGTAGTCTACTAAACAGAGTAAATACATTTTGAGTCTGGACGGGGGCCACAAATTGATCTTTGGCCCCACCTCCTGAAGTTTTCTGAAAGGCGTCACAGTCCGTGGTGCGAAGAGTTGTTAGTAGCAGCATATGTAGTTTATAAATACGGACAAAGCTTGTAGAGAAGATACAGAGTAGTATAAGAATAGAAACCTATAGAACTCGACCTGCTGTGACCACTCAATCTTAACTGAATCTGCCTTTTTTCCAAGTTTTCTATCAGCTGGATGGTTTTCTCAATTTTGAATTTGGAAATGATCTACGGTTATTTTGTTCGTGTACGATTTTGACGCTTAGCTTAAGCTTCAAATTGAGCACATACGACTCGTTGCTAACAGGAGTAGATATAACCGCAAAGTACTAGGGAAAAACAGTTTCTGAAACACAAAACTGAAAACACACAACCCAGGCAACAAAAGAGGATTAGGAGCAGAACAATCCTTAATTAGCCTGCAGAAAATGAAGACTAATACAGAAGGATCATATACAGAAAATAAAGACTAAAATAGAGACTAATACAGAAGGATCTCGATAGTCTTTCATTGGCTATGAAACCAATAAATTTTACTATACAACTCTGATTCTCTACAAAACTGAAGCACGCTCAGTTCTCAGTAAAGCACTGGTTTATTAGAATTCTAGAAATATAGGGAAACATCATGATCCAGTTTATTTGAGCCAGTTTCCCTCAAACTTTCCCTTAAAAATTCAGTAATTTTGTCACATACAGAGTCCAAGAGATATATTGTTTTTGGTATCTTTTCAGTTGTAGATAAAAAAAGGAAAAATAAAAAAAAGAGATATGGCCCTATATGAAAGGCATACACATTTTAAAAATTGAAGGATATTAACAGAATCTAGGTGTTTAGTTAATACAATCTACGGAAATTTAGGTTATTATTATTGACACTTTTTGCCGCAATGCTGCAGAGAATTTTGGATTCTTATAAGACAGTACAACTTCATTAATTTTGCTGCTTGGACTGTAATACTTGAGGAGAACCGATCACTAAAATCATGTTATTGTGAAAAGCTACAAGGTTAAAACAAGAAAATTTTCCGAATTCAAGGAGACAGAGCCTATCCTCTGCCTCCAAATAACGGATCTGTGTGTGGCGTAAAAACAGGAGACCGATTCATACACGCCTTGATAGAGAGGGGGAAATAAAACCCTAATTGCAAAAACTTCGCATGGTTACACATTTGAAGGCTCCTACGATATCCCAGTGCCTCACTAGCACTGGTGAAAAGAAGGAAAAAACTAGGTACATCAGGGTCTGAAACTATTTTTTTAATTTCAGAAAATATATTTTAGTAAATTACCTTTACTTTTAGAATAAGCATAAATGATATTTACCTTATGCTGGTACTGCCTAGATAAATTCATGCCAAGCATAAAAATGTAGGTATTAGTTTCCTAATTTGCTCTTAGCTTTCTACGAATTTTCGGCACCCTGCTAATGCTGAAGAAATAAAAAGAATAAAAAAAAAAAAAAAATAGCATTTCAAGCTAATTTTCAAAATTTCCAAAAAAATTTAGTCGAAATTAACTTTACCGTTGAATAAAAATAATTAACAGATGCTATTCCAAAAACTAATTTATGTTTTTTTCCTTTGAATTTTTTTTTTTCAAAAAGGGTTTTTTTTTTATTTTTCACTTGCTATTGGGAATTAGAGAAGAATTTTACAATTAACTACAATCAAAATTATATTGGTACCCTTTTTATGATTCCCAGCCTTTTATCTCAAGCAACGGCACCAAAAACGGTCATTTTTTGCGCCATATGGCACTTTACGATGGTGTTCTTAAGATGAATCTACAAAAAGCACATTGGTTTAATCAATAGATTTGAATTGAAACATTAAAGATGTTTCTGCAATGTTGCAGCAATCTGCTAGTCCTTCTAGACATTGGACGAGTCTAGCAGGACGAGTCTAGGGGATTGGGAGGGGATGTACAAGAAGAAGGATTGTAAGCCTCCGGTTTAAGGATCCTGACCATGGAAATTATGATGGAGCCATTTCCATGCTTTCCAACCTTTCCACTCAAAAAAGGGTACCTTTCCTTGGTAGTGTGATATAACAGCTTTAATATACTTGTCAAAAGTAATTTTCCTTGTTGTTCAAGGCCGGGGACTATAATTATACTGTAAAGGGTTTTCAACTATGGTGATTTAAGCTGTGCATTTTCAGTTTGAATCTGACACCAATTTTGAGGGGTTTCAGGCTCTTTTTGAAATTCCTATAAATTTGCTTTCATAATAAACCTATATTTTTGACATTAATATTCCTTAATCAGCTTTAATTAGTAATTCTATCACATTGGAATTTTTTTCCAAAGCATCTTGTTAGACTCCCAGTAGCTATGGGCCGTGTTTTGCTCTTTACTTGATTGCAAATATCACAGAAACTACGAGCCCTCTGTTATTTTATTTTTTTGGTGGTTTCTAAGTTTTCAATAAAAAAAAAAAAAAAAATCGAATCCCTCTGTGCAGTGTATTTCGGTATTTGTGGTTTTTAATCTATTTGTTACAGGGGTATAAAAAAAAACTTGACCAACAGAACCTACAGTACTCGATTTGCTGTGACCAGTCAGTGTTAACTTAATCTTATTTGTTTCAAATTTTTCTCAAAAAAAAACGTCCGAGCCATCCGTCCAACTTATTCTCAGTATTTCCGATTTCTACTCTATTGACCATAGTGGTAAATGAATATAAAAAATCGACCTACTGTGGCCACTCAGTATTAACTAAAATGGCTTCACTCTAACTTTTCAAAAAAAAAAGATTTTCATACGGTCAATGCAGCGTGTTTCCAGTATTTCTAAAGAAACATAGCTTAGACAGGCAGCGTATAATTCGATTAGCCAGAATTGAATCTGTCAGAGCAGCATATCGAGCCCTGATATATAGAACTTGGAAAGAACAGATCCTAAAACATCTAATGAGGATGGGACGATCCCAAAAGGATCCCAAAAAATGTTTGTGATAAGTTCCCCTTGCCCCAGAAATTTACAGCTGTAAGTTTCAAACCGATCAATGACAGATATACTTCAGTCCTTTGTCGGGCATCCTGATCCCCTCCTTTCCTAAAATAAAATATTCTCCTTTAAGAACTAGCAACAATCCTTGAAAGTTTCAAGCCAATAAGGAAAGTTTTTTAGGGAGATTTTTCGAGAGGGAGGGGACTTACTCCATTTTTGAAAGGGAACGTACTCAAAACTAATTTTGTGCGTGTGCATGTGTGCATTATATTCCACCTGACTCATGGAATTACTGTTTTATATTTCAATATGTTCAGAAAAAGCTTGAAAGCTCTTTTTAGGACCTCATTTTCAGGAGAACCAGTATTTTCCTTATTATTATTTTGTAAATTAGGCTCTCCTGGACCCATGTTTTAAGCTGTTAGTCCCATTTCTTAAAGAACCGTGCCCCAAACTATGTTTTTACTCAAGGTTCCCTCAGCCCATAGACTTCCGGCTGTAAGGTTTAACCTGATTAGAGAGAGAAAGCTTTTTGGCCCATTTCCAGGCTTTTGAATATCTTTTCTTTACCCTTCCAATAAAATGTCTTGTCCCTTTAGCATTAGCCTTGTCCCTTTATCTTTTGTTCCCCTTATTCTTAGGTGTCAAGCCAATTGAAAAAAAAAGCTTTGTGCGTTTTCAGCCCCGTATTCAAGGGACCCCAACCCAACCAAAAAAATTGCTTTTCTTTCAAGCCGCATTTCTGAGGGAATAAAAATGTCTTCTCAATATATTCCTGTACATTGGGTTCCTCATAGCCTGAGGACTAAAGGATATAACTTTCACGCCAATTGGAAAAAGACAAGTCCTTTTTTGGGCCCATGCCGCCAAACCCAAATTATTTTTGCCCATTGGGATCCTCTTGGCCTGGGCTTATGGTCTCGAGTTTGAAATTGATCAGGGACAAAAAGCTTTTCGGTCTATTACTGGGCCCCCCTAACAATCTTTGCTTTCCAACAATACATTTGGTCTCAAAAGCCCAGAAAACGATTTTTAAAGTTTCAAGCGAATTGGAGAAAGGTTTTTGAACTATTTCGGGCCCCGTATTCGAAGGCTCTAGGTAACAGCTAAAACATTTTTTTACCTTTTGTCAGACCCTTTTTTGGGGAAAGCCAATATTTTTTCTATAGTTCCTTCTATATTGGGGCTCCCTAAGTCCAGGGATTTAAGCATTTAAGTTTCGAGTCGATCGAGCAAAAGTCTTCCACTTCCCCCTTTTTCGGGCTCCATTTTTTGGGAGCCCGTGCCCCACTCCATTTTTGTGCGACAGGTTCCTCTTGGTCCTATGGCTTAACATTGTAAGTTTCCAACTGATATGGACAAGAAGTTCTTTGCCCCCTAAAGCAAAGCTAAAGTGCTGCCTTATAAATATGAATATTTTTCGGTATATTAATTTTAAAACTTTAAAATTAATATTTTAAAGTTTTAAAATATTAAAACTTTAGAAATATTAGATATTAAATATTAAAACTTAGATATTAAACTTTATTAAATATTAAAACTTAGTTAGAAATATTTTTTCGGTATATTAAAACTTTCCGAAAAATAAGTTTTTCAAAGAAAAGTAAAGGCCCTTTTAAACTTAAGCCCAGCAGATACAAATACCTGTTAAAATTCAAACTCAAAACGACCAGAAATTACTATTAAAGAATAAATGAAACCCAAAACGAACAGAACATACAATAAATATTAGTGTAAATGAATAAATAAATCTTAACACGAGTGAAACTTAAATTGAATATTCAAATCAAGCTTGAAACGAACAAAAATCACTACAAACAAGAGTTTGGGTATTGCCTCCTTCTCTCATATTAAAAGTCTAACACCTACTGCGTCATTGGCGCTTTAATGAAAACCAATTTATTACAAATATATTCTTTTGTGCTTAATATTGAAAATAAAGATTAAAATTATAGTAAAATTTTGAACTGATGAGTTTTCAGCAATTAAAATCATTATACGTCAAATATACAGTTTAATTAATTAGTTCTTTCTTAAGTTGTTCAAGACGAATATAGTTTCACTACAAACAAGAATTTGGATACTGCCCCCTTCCTCAACTGTAAATAAAACCAAAAGCCTACTGCGTCACTGGCACTTCGCTGAAAACGAATTATATTACAAATATATTCTTTTCCAGTTCTTTCAGCATTGAAAATTAAAATAAAATTAGAATGAAATATATTATTGAACTAATGGATCTTTCAACAACTAATATCATTATATATCAAATATTCAATTTGATGTTGTTTATACTTTCCAAAACTGTTCAAGACGCATATAGTTTTCAGTAAAGTGTGAACTCTTGCTTGTAGTGATTTTTGTTCGTTTCAAGCTTGATTCGCATATTCAGTGAAAGTTTCACTCGTGTTAAGATTTATTTATTCATTTACATTAATAAATATTGTATGTTTGTTTGCATTGATTGTTTATTTAATTTCTATTCGTTTCAAGTTTCATTTATACTTCAATAGCAAAATATTATTTTTCGTTGTAAGCTTGATTTTCATATTCAATCGAAGCACTACTCGCTTTAAGATCTATTTATTCATTTATATTATTACTTTTTCTATGTTTTTTGCTATGATTGTTTATTTAATTTCTGTTCGTTTTGGGTTTCATTTATTCTTTAATAGTAATTTCTGGTCGTTTTGAGTTTGAATTTCAACAGGTATTTGCATCTGCTGAGCTTAAGTTTAAAACTTTTTAAGGTTACTTTTTTTCTGAAAAACTTATTTTTCGAAAGTTCTCTTTAAAATTAATTTTTGTTCGTTTTTGATTGTAAAAAGTTTCAAGTTTTTTAAAATTCTTTATTTCAAAATCAAACTTAAAAAAAAAAAATCAAATCTTCATCAAAGTATCAAAACTGGTATCAAAGTAACAATATCAAAGTGAAAAAAGTTTGCCCCCTTTGAAGTTTATGCGACGAAGCCTTCTATATGAAGTGCGTTTGGGAAAAAACAAATAGATTGTGGGGGGAGGCTAGCTGCCCTACGATCACTTTTTACTCTTAAAAAGTGAATTACAACTTTCAATTTCCAATCAAATCAGCCCTCAAGGACGTTTATACGAGCATCTCTTCCATAACAACCATATATGCCCTCAGGGCATAACTGACAACACCTACCCTAGGGCCCTGGGGGGCTGTGTCGACACCTGATTTTTGTTATATTACTTTTGAACGGTTTTTAACTTAATGGCTATCTCAAAATTTTTATCGGATGCATTCGGGAAAAAAGGGGCGGGGGGGGCTAGTTGCCCTCCAATCTCTTTTGACTCCCAAAAACTGAACTAGAACTTTCAATTTCCAATCAAATTAGCCCTCTCTGAAGTTTTTGAGAGCATCCCTTCCATATGAGCCATATACTCCCCCAGGGCATAACTTACAACGCCTGCCTTCGGACCCTGGGGGGCTGTGTCAACCCCGGAGTTTTCGTTACATGGTCTTTGACCTATTTCAAAAAAATGGCTATCTCAAAGTTCTTATCAGATGGGTGTGAGTAAAAAAAGGCGTCGAGGAGGGGGAGGGGGCTAGGTGCTCTCCAATCTCTTTTGACTCTTAAAAACTGAACTAGAATTTTCAATTTCCAATCAAATGAGCCCTCTTTGAAGTTTATACGAGCATCCCTTCCATAAGAACCATATATGCCCCCAGGGCATAGCTTACAACGCTTGTCCCCGGGCCCTGGGGGGTTGTGTCGACACTGGAGTTTTTGTTATATGATATTTGAACTATTTTTTAACAAAAGTGCCATCTCAAATTTTTTTTCGGATGCATTTGGGAAAAGAGGGCGTGGGGGGGGGGGCTGGTTATCCTCCAATATCTTTTGACGCTTAAACAGTGAACTAGAACTACCAATTTCCAATCAAATGAGCCCTCTATGAAGTTTATACGAGCATTCCTTCCATAACAACCATTTATGCCCCCAAGGTATAACTTATAACCCTTCCCCGGAAGACCTTGGGGGGGGGGTTGTCATGCTCAAAGATATAATTTCCAGAACTTTCAACTACGTTGAACAAAATGGCCATCTCAAAATTTTGATTGGATGTGTTTGGGGAAATGAGGGGCGTGGAAGGGGTGTTAGTTGCCTTCCAGCCACTTTCGAGTATTAAAAAGGGCACTAGCCATTTAAATTTCCAATCGAACGAGCCCTTTTTGAAGTTTCTACGACAACGCTTTCTATAAAACCTTATATGCCCCCAGGGCATAACTTATAACCCTTGCCCTTACGGCTGTGGGTGGGGGGGGGTTGTCATCCTTAAACACCTAGTTTCCAGAATTTTCAACCAAGATAGCGAAATGGCTATCTCAAAATTTTGATTGGATGTGTTTGGGGAAAAGGGGGGCGTGAGAGGGGGGTTATTTGCCCTCCAATCACTTTCAACTATTAAAAAGGGCACCAGCCCTTTGAATTTCAGATGGAGTGAGCCCTTTTTGAAGTTCCTACGACAAAGCTTTCTATAAAAAGATTATATGCCCCCAGGGCGTAACTTACAACCCTTGCCCTGAGGGCTGCGGGGGAGTGTCCTCCTCAAAAACATAATTTCTATCTGAAAATCAATTACGTAGAACAATATGTCTATCTCAAAATTTTGATTGAATGTGTTTTGGGAAATGGTGGGCGCGGAAGGGGTGTTAGTTACCTTCTAATCACTTTTGGCTATTAAAAAAGAACTAGCCATTTATAATTTCCAATCGAATGAGCCCTTTCTGAAGTTTCTACGACAACACTTTCTATAAAAACCTTATATGCCCCCAGGGCATAACTTACAGCCTTTGCCCTGAGGGCCGTGGGGGAGTTTTTATCCTCAAAGACCTAATTTCCAGAATTTTCAACTACGTTGAACAAAATGGCTATCTCAAAATTTTGATTGGATGTGTTTGGGGAAAAAGTGGGCGTGAGAGGGGGTTTAGTTGCCCTCCAATCCCTTTCGACTATTAAAAAGGGCACAAGCCCTTTGAATTTCCAATCGAATACGTCCTTTTTGAAGTTTCTACGACAAAGCTTTCTATAAAAACCTTATATGCCCCCAGGGCATAACTTACAACCCGTGTCCTGAGGACTGTAGGGGGAGTATTCTCCTCAAAAACACAATTTCTATCTGGAAATCAACTACGTAGAACAAAATGGCTATTTCAAAGTTTTTATTGGATATGTTTGGGGAACTAGTGGGCGTGGAAGGGGTGTTAGTTGCCTTCCAATCACTTTTGACCCTTAAAAAGGGCACTAGAACTCTCGATTTCCAATCGAATGAGCCCCTTTGAAGTTTCTACGGCGACCCCTTCCATATGAAGTGCCTCTGGGGAAAAATAATAATCATAATAATAATAAAACAATGGAGCCGTATGGCCTTTACTATAGGCAACGCTGTAGCGTTGCCTCTGATTTTCCGGCTTTCATGAAACAATTTCACCAACAAATGTAATTAATCCAATTTAATAAAACAAAAATTTAGAAGCATGTGACCTACAAAAGAAAATAATATCATGAGCAACAGAGACATTGCAGGCCAGAGTACTGGCTTTAGCTAATTTTTTTAGGAAAATGTTTCATGCGACAATCGTAGCATCTAAACTCTGATTTTATGTTTGCCTATCAGATATTTTTTGTTCATTAAAAAGAAATTATTTTACCGTAACCCAACTTAAAAATCAAGATAATGATGGATGCAAAAATTTTCAAGGTGAAATTACAATCAAGGTGAATAATCAAGATGTAATGAAATGTGCAGCTTCATCTTTGAACAGTTAAAAACTTATGGGTTAATCTTTCTCAAAAACAGTAAAGATACTTTGGAGTGTTTACTTACCAACTGCTTAATAGATTATCTCCTGAATATTTTAGAGATTTTTTAAAGTTTAATTCAGATTATCATCAGCACAGGACTAGAGGTCGTGGAAGCTTAGTCTCAGAAGTAAGGAGTACGAGTCGATCTAGTCTTGTAATTAGAAATCACACAGCTAATTTGTGGAATGGTTTCCCGGAGAGCATTAGAGAGTCAGAAAACCAGTTTCAGTTTAGAATTAGATTTAAAAAGTTTTTGTTGAGCGGGGAAAGAGTATATTTGATTGTTAGTTTTTATATATTTTTTTTCGAGGGGGGGTTGTTTTGTGGGTATTTTTTTTATTCGGGAAGGTTGAATAGTATTGAAAGGTAAGAAAAGAATAGGAAGAGTGAATGAGTTTTGTTTATGATGAAAGATTTTGTGACGCTGCTCAAGCCACAATAGTGGCTTAATAAAGCGTCACACGATCTTATCATTTTCTACGTTTGGTTGATAATGTTATTTTAAAAATGTGGTAAGTTCCAGTTAAGTATGATGTATTATTAGTTGAAAATAAAACCCATCTCATCTCATCTAGTCTCAACTTAAAAATAGGACAGAAAAATTTTTACCTTTCTTGAACCAGCTCACCCTGAAGTTTATTTAACTCATTTCGTAGATTAGTCATGGCAACTCTATCACTAGAAGTACGGTTTGCGCTCTCGCTTCGAACTTTCATCACTTCAGCCCTTGTTATCTCCAGCTCAGTTATAGCCTTTTGTAACCTTGTCTCTATAGCTTGTTGCTCTGAACGAGCAAATTTTAAGCTTTGTTGCTTATCTGACTCGGCGGATTCCAGATTTTCATCAAATTTTCTTGCCTGCAAAGACATCTGCTGCCGTAAATGACGTAGTTCTTCGGTGTGTGTTGACATTAATTCTTCTTTGTCACGGTTGAAGCGATGTCGAAGGTCAATAATTTGGCTTTCAAAACTTTGACAAAGTTTTTCCTGTTAAAAGAAATGAAGTGCTTAAAAAGTGTTTAAATCATTAACCAAATTTCTCTCTAGATGCATGCCAGAGATTTCACTTGCAGATGGCTGGGAAATTCACAAAAAGCCAAATCATTTGAAAATTTAGGAATACAAAAGGACAACTAAAAAATCTGTACATTTAAGGGGGGCAAGCTTGAAACCCTCTCCATGTACGAGCCTGTTGTATATCTTGTTTTCTTAGAGAATAGTCTGCATGCCTTCCTCGAAACGAGTGCAAAAAGTTTCTTTAAGGAAGTAGTTAAATTTATAAAATGCTAAAAAAAAAAAAATTTATTGCTTAAATTTATAAAAAATAGGCGAATTATATGAGAAATACGAAAAATATAGGAAAAATTCAGAAGCTTGGAGGATATAGGTGGTCTTGAGATGTCAGCTTCACGTACGTGCCTGTTTGTCAATCTTATTTCTTTTTAGAGGAGAATCGGCTAGGGTTGTCGTTTATTAATTTTTTTTAACAGTGTCTCAGGCAACGGCGAGTAATACCAACCAGCTATTGAGTGTTCTAAGTTTAGTATTACAGATATGGATTAATTAATAGCTTGGTCGCATGCTGTTAGAAAACTCCTGGTTAATACAAAAAATTGCGAAGACTAAAAGCTGTAGTCGATTAAATAAAAAAAACTAGTTTTTTCCAACTGAAAGTAAGGAGCAACACTAAAAGTCAAATGAACATAAATTATTCCGTATATGAAGAGGTTGCCCCCCTTCTCAATACCTTACTCTTTACATTAAAGTTTGACTGTTTGTCCTATTTTTTTTAAGAACAACTCTTGAAACAAAAGGGCCGTTTAATTAGAATGGGAAGCTTTTTTGAAAGCGATTAAAACTTTACCGGAAAGAGCAAGGTATTGAGGAGAGAGCAAACCCTTCATATACGGAATAGTTTCTGTTCGTTTTGAGTTTTAATGATGCTCCTTACTTTGAGTTGAAAAAAACTTGTTTTTTATTTAATAATGTACACAAACCATGCCTACAAATAAGCAAATTCTGTCTATAAGACAATGAGACTTAATAGACTTTAATTCGGTCCGTTGGAATATTAGCAGGAATATTAGCATTGAAATTAGAAAGACATTAACTGGAAATATGTTCGTATTGTAAAGCAACCGGTTTTTCAAACAGTTCGTGGTAACGAACTGTAAGTAAGGAGCGACACGGCTCAATAGTAACCAAAACTCTAAAAACTGGAATTTTGATACCCATAGATACATCAACAGAATTATATTTTTATGCTGATTTCAAATATATAAGTTTCATTAAGTTTAGTTTTACTCATCAAAAGTTACGCGCCTAAGAAAATTTGCCTTATTTTCGAAAAAAGGGGGAAACACCCCCAAAAAGTAAGAGAATTTTAGTGCAAATCACACCATCGGATTCAGCGTATCAGAAAACCCTACTGTGGAAGTTTGAAGCTCCTATCTGCAAAAATGTGGAATTTTGTATTTTTTGTCAGAAGAAAGATCACGGATGCGTGTTTATTTGTTTGTTTGTTGTTTTTTTTTGTTTTTTTTTTATTTCCCCAGGGGTGTTCGTATCGATCCATTAGTCCTAGAATATCGTAAGAGTGCTTATTTGAACGGAAATTAAAAGTTATAGTGCCCTTTTTAAGTGACAAAAAAATTGGAGGGCAACTTGGCCCCCTCCCACGCTTATTTTTTTCCCAAAGTCACCCAATAAAAATTTTGAGATTACCATTTTGTTCAGCATAGTCGAAAATCTAATAAATATGTCTTTTAGGATGGCTTAATCCCCCACAGTTCCCGGGGGAAGGGCTGGAAGTTATGAACTTTGCCCATTGTTTACATATAGTATTGGTTAATGGGAAGTATAAAGACGCTTCAGGAGGGATTTTTTTATGATGGGGAAGGGGGGTGTCGGAGGAGGGGGTTACGGGGGAGGATCCTTCCATGGAGGATGTTTCCTTGGGGGAAAGGACATTTCTATGAAGGGGGTGCCGGATTTTCCAGCATTATTTGAAAAAGATCAGAAAATAAATAAAAAAAACTAGTTTTTTCAACTGAAAGTAAAGAGCAACATTAAAACTTAAAACAAACAGAAATTATTACGTATATGAGGGAGTTCGCCCCCTAGTCAATACCTCGCCCTTTTTGCTAAAGTCTTTTTAGTATTTTCAAAAGAGCTATCTATTATAATTAACCGGCCTTTTTGATTCAGGGGTTTGTGATTCATACAAAATTCGAACTTTAGCGTAAAAAGCGAGGTATTGACTGGGGAGGGAACTCCCTAATATACGTAATAAAAACATACGAATATAGAAATTCGTTATGTAAGTTAATTACGTCTGAAAAAAATTTCGAGAGAGCCAATTAGCCAAAAAAAGGAAAATTAATATGCGAATTTCGTTTTAATTATTCATGTACGGAGAGCCAAAATCAAACCTACATTAATTCAAAAACGTTCAGAAATCAACTAAAAAAACAAGTTTTTTAACTGAAAGTATGGAGCGACATTAAAACTTAAAACAAACAGAAATTATTCCATATATGAAAGGGGTTGCCCCCTCCTCAACGCCTCGCTCTTTACGCTAAAGTTTTTTATTGTTTTAAAAAATAAAGTTGTGAGACAGAGTCAAACTTTAGCGTAAAGAGCGAGGCGTTAAGGAGGGGACAGCCCCTTTCATATACCGAATAATTTCTATTCTTTTTAAGTTTTAATGTCGCTCCTTACTTTCAGTTAAAAAAAACTTGTTTTTTTTAGTTAATAAGACCCAAGAACTAATATTTTTTGTAAAGTTTTAGCATTGATTACAAACATTTTTATAGGCAGTGTCGCGAACATGGTCAACACGTATCGCGGCTATTTTAAAAATGTATTGCTATTTGAGACATTAGGTGTTTGCACTGTCAAGCGCATGCGTATGTGTGGCAGGTATTAAAAGCTATGCCATCTATATTAAATTTCAACAAACAGTAGCGTGAAATGGCTTTGACTGGATAAAAATAATCGCATGACATCACTTTCGACTAATCAGAGCTGAAACTGTTTTTAGGAGTATTTTAGCCAAAACACCCCTTACAACGAGTAAAACCCCCTCTGTTTCAATTAAAATTAGCATTCCACGGTACTGTTGGCTTAAATTTGAGACAGATGGTCTGGAATTTAAAACACTTGGTTCAAATTTGAGACAGATAGCCAAAATAGTGACACTGGGGAGGTTTCGCAAGTTACAATGACGGCCCACAGTAGTGTAGCCATAAAAGGTTCAAACGCATGCCCTCCCAGGATTTCAAACGCATACCCTCCCTTTTTCTATAGGATTTTAAACGCATACCCTCTGGCGTCACTTCATTTATGCAAAATTCAGGTTCCGTTGAAAGTGGTCTGGTAGGTTTTGGTCATGCATTGTTACATCACGTGACACACCCCTTTTCTGAGCATGCATTGTTTCTAGGCAAAATCGTGTCCAAACATGCATCCCCAGGTGATAGAAGTAATTTTTCAGTTGTTCTGGAAGTGGGACGCTCAACATGGATGCTTATACATTATTGAATAGTAAAAGTGTTGATGAAACGGGACCTAGAGCGCCTAGGTTGGTGGTGGATATTAAAAGGGGTTAACGATTAACCCTAGAATGGGACAAGATGTATAACGAATATGTTATAGCATTAAGCACACTCAAGTCGGAAAAACAAATGTGCTTTGCGCCTAAGGCACAGTTTATATAATCAGGCAGTAAGTTTACCGCAGATGATTTCGGGCTCTTCATTCTCGGTGCGAACAAAAAGCTCCTCCCACTTATTTCTGCACTTATGGGTTAGTGGGTATGCGTCAGTCAATGAGAAATGGTTACAAAGTGCATTATTCGTAATTGCGAAAGCAGAAAAAAAACTTGGTGAGCCGGCCAAGTGGTTTGCAAGTGTCCCATCTCACAGGTATGACTTAATTTATATGCAGATTATGACTTAATCTATTATTTAATTACATTGGACTCAACTGATTGGCCTATGTAGGATTTTATAAAAAAAGGGGGTGGGGGGTTGATGAAATCTGTGAAAATAAGGAATTTTTTTTTCTTCTAATAACTGGTGGAATGGGTGTGATGGTTTCAGGGGCGGATCCAGGATTTCTTAGGGGGGCGCAAAATAGGTTGATCCGATAAACTTACGTTAGGAGCAAGTTTAATTCATGCAAACTTGCGTTAATTAGGTAAATTACACTACTTTAGACTACTTTAGGGGGGCACCCCTTGCCCCCCCTCTGGATCCACCACTGGATGGTTTATCGTTTTTTTTTCACGTCGTGATATTTATTTTCTACGATATTTATTTTCTAGATAAGACTAGTTTCGTTTTCAATCAATGTTTTCGTACGAAATGGGCAGAACTTTCCTGAACTTTAAACAATAAACACCTCTGTTTGAAAATCTTTGCACTTTGTGAATTTAGATAGCGATAAGGGTTCCTGATTGAGACCAATTTTAGGACTTAGGTTCTAATTATTGGTTGCTGTGGTAAAAGTTGCCACAATAGCCCTATCCAAGAAAATACCAAACGTCTGTTAAGAAGTGTTTTTCGTAAAATTCTTAGGGAGTTTTCAGAAAATTGAGGGAGTTTCAGAAAATTTAGAAATTTTTTAAAACTTGTGTTTGATTATCTCCTTAATGAGCTCCTCAGTACTAAAGACAATAAAAATCAAACCCATATCAATAAACATATGTGAAAAGTTGAAGTGACTATGTTTAATTTAGCTGCAAGTCTACATTCATGCCCACCATGTAATTTCCCTTTGAGAAAAAATTAATAAAACTTTTAAAACCGAGTTATCAATGCGAAGCACCAATTATCAAATTTTTATCTTATTTGTCTATTTTTTTGTCAATTATCTTATTTTAACTTGATTATCGTTGTAAATTCATTCTTTGTCTTTCTTTCCATTCTTAAACCAATGTTATATTTACCTTTTGCATTATTACAGCCCACTATATATACATTTATATAAATTTATATGCAGTGTTACAGCCATACCAATTATTCTCCTTTCCTTTTTTATTGTTTAATAATAATTTCTGGTCGTTTTGAGTTTGAGTTATTGTAGGCTTTTATTTCTACTGATCTTAAGTTTAATATGACCTTTACTTTTCTTTAAAAAAAACTTTCTTTTTCGTAAAGTTTTCGTAGTATATATATATATATATATATATATATATATATATATATATATATATATATATATATATATATATATATATATATATATATATATATATATATATATATATATATATATATATATATGTATATATATATATATATATATATATATATATATATATATATATATGTATATATATATATATATATATATATATATATATATATATATATATATATAATATATATATATATATATATATATATATATATATATATATATATATATATATATATATATATATATATATATATATATATATATATATATATATATATATCGGCACGTACAAACAGCTCCTCTCATTTGATCTCCATCAGCGGTCCAAGTACCCTGGAACATGTATTTTGGCAGAAACTTTCTCAAAATGCCTTTGAAACCAACTTGAGACTTCGAAACCTATTTTTAATTCCTAAAAACATCTAATAATAACATTGCACTACTAATTACCGATTTTCATGTATGTATTGGAATAAATTAATTTAAAATTATTTTCTTCAAAATTAGTGTTCCAACATTGAAGCCAAGTTTCGCGTTCAAGAGAGATCTGACTTGTCTACCCGTGAAAAGATCCAATGTCGCTTATATGTATACCGGTTTATACATTCTCTGGAGCAATCGCACCTCGGTCCGGGTTTTTATAATGGGTGAGATAGGTAAAGATCATACTGCTATTATATATATACTGTGGCCTAAGGTGAATATAGCGCATATACAGAGACTACAAGATGGATTAAATGCGCTGGCGAAATATAATGAAGAGAACAATTTATAGAAATAGCTTAGTCTGTATTTGCTAGTGAGAATGTTAAATGGATAGATTTGAAAATCAGAAAATCGTACGTAATCTCGTAAAATTGGAACAATGTTTAGTTTTAGATGAAGACTCTGGAATTATCTCTTCAAAGAAAGATATTTTCCCGAGATATGCTTAACGATATAATGGGAAGTGATTCCCCATATTCGGACTATTGTATGAAACTTTGTCGTCGTGGCCCCCAAGCTTTTACTCAATTTATAGATATTTTAATCGAGACAAAACAAAAGCCGCGTTTTCAGGCCCAGCGGGTTCGAACACGGGTTGTTCTCGTCTAGTTTCAAGTTTCTAGTTTTTCATCTAGTTTTGTCTAGTCTCAGCGGGTTCGAAGCTTCAACCCCGTGTTTGATACACTAGATGCACTGATGCACAACGCTTAATGGACTAGACGAGAACAACCCGTGTTCGAACCCGCTGATCCGTGACCAACCCGTCTTTAAACACGGGTTGTTCGTGTCTAGTGCATCAAGCGTTGTGCATCAGTGCATCTGGTGCATCAAACACGGGGTTGAAGCTTCGAACCCACTGAAACTAGACAAAACTAGACGAAAAACTAGAAACTTGAAACTAGACGAGAACAACCCGTGTTTGAACCCGCTGAGCCTGAAAACGCGGCTAAAATGATACTGTGGTTTTGCTCTTAGCCACTACATAGACAGCCATTTTGCAACGCTCCTAGGAGACTTTTTTGTTGTTTAAAAATCAGTTTGTTTCTGGAAGTGGAGCAGTCAACATCGAAAAATGTTTTAAACATGCTCATTATGCTTGTATACTTTGGGTAGCTGGTCGTCCTGTAAGAATTGTACTATTGCTGATGACTATAACGAAAAGTGTAAATTATGCAATCCATGTAAATTGCATAGAGGATATGCAGTGCAAAATAAAGACTGTAATTCTTGTCTTGAAGATATCTGTGACTCTCATAATAGAGGATTCTTGTGCTCCAATTGTCACTATGATAAATGCAATCAATGGGAAAATACTTACCCTAGCATGATCGCGAAAAACCCTGAACGTGAGTTCCGTTTATTTTTAAGAGACTGGTATCGTCGAGGCTTTAAATTGTTTTGGGAAGAAGAACCTGGTCTACGCTTCAATTGCTGGAATGATAAAAGAGTCTGGTTTTTACGACATCGCTGTGAAGCTACTGGCTAGTATGATTATAAGCCTACAGACTTTTATTTGGCTGTTACAGAAAGTGATTCATCATATGAGAACTTGGTATGTGACATTGCTTAAAATAAGCAAATTGAAACACGTGAATTTTATAATATGAATCAGAGTAGTATTATCGACTTTTCAAAGATATTTAATAAAAGTGAAGTTCCACTATATTATAGAAAATTTGGGCCCGACTTTGCATGTCAAAACGAATACAAGTTGAATCCTTACGAATACCCATGGGAAGGCAACCCCTATGCCTTCCTATGGCCAGAACATAATTTGCACTTTACTTAAAAAATATAAATGTTTTTACTTTTATAACTTTAATAAATCAAATAATACTAAGATTTTGATTACTAAATATCAGTAAATGTATATTAAACTGACAATGCACATTCATTTGTATTTTTTCAGTAAAGTGCAAATTATTTTCTGGCCTTGGGAAGGCATAGGGGTTTTGAGCCCAACTTATGTTAATTTCTGCTCGTTTTGAGTTTGACTTGGTTATTTGTTGTAATTTCTGCTCGTTTTGGGTTTCATTTATTTATCGATGCTGATTTGTGGTAGTTTCACGCTTGGAAGATTATTTGATTTTATTTTTGCTCATTTTTTGTTTAATGGAGTTCTTTACTTTTCTTTGAAAAACTTATTTTGTGGGAAAAGTTTTTTTAATTAATTTCTGTTCGTTTTATATTGACATAGTCTTTTCAGAAAAAAAAGAAAATAATGCTTTAAATCTTTTCGTTTTTTTAAGAATTTATAGTTTGGCCTGCTATTTGTATGCTGGAGAAAAATTTTCAGCAATCTTTAACAATATACACCCTCTTAAAATTCTGGACACAAATAGTAGTGTTTACTTTGGTTTCATACCTCCTCTAGTTGACCTGAAACGGAAAACCTGATACGATTCGCCGAAAAATCTGTTTACCTTCTTTGATAGCTTGGATACACTTACGCTATTTTGATTTGGTTAAATTTTAAGAGCAGAAGCAGCCCCAAAAATTTGAATATAATACCCTCAGTCGTTCTTGGGATACTGCTGAGATGCCTTATTGGGAATTAGCATTAACACAGTGCATTTTGATTTAATCTTATGGCACATTTAGTTTTTAAACATAAAGTCAAATGGGAGGGTGGGCGTGGGATGGGGATTAGTTTCCCTCCAATCACTTTTGACTATTAAAAAGGGCATCAGCCCTTTCTATTTTCAATCGAATGAGTCCTTTTCGAAGTTCCTACGACAACTCCTTTGATACAAAGTGCCCTGGTCTAGACAACAACAACAACAACAAAAAAATACATTATATCCACATCGATCTTTACTAAAAAAATGTCAAGCCTTCCAATTACTTTCGACTATTAAAAAGGGCACTAGGCCTTTCGAATTCCAATCGAATAAGTCTTTTTCAAGTTTCTACGACAAAACTTCCTATAAACACCTTATATGGCCCCAGGGCATAAATTACAACTCTTATTCTAAGGGCTGTTAGGGTGGTTGTCATCCTCTAAGACCTAATTTCTAGAACTTTCAACTACATTACACAAAATGGCTATCTTAAAATTTTGATTGGATGTGTCTGGGAAAATGGTGGGCGTGAGAGGGCCGTTAGTCTTTCTCCAATCACTTTCAACTATTAAAAAAGGCACTAGCCCTTTCAATTCCCAATCAAATGAGCCCTTTTGAAGTTTCTACGACAAAGCTTTCAATAAAAACCTTATATACCCCAGGGGATAACTAACAACCCTCGCCCTGGGGGCTGGGTGGGGGTGGGGGGGGGTTGTCATCCTCACAGACCTAATTTCCAGAACTTTCTACTGCGTTGAACAAAATGGCTATCTGAAAATTTTGATTGGATGTGTTTGGGGAATGGTGGGCGTGAGAGAGGGGTTAGTTACCGTCCATTCACTTTCAACTATTAAAAAGGGCACTATCCCTCTCAATTTCCAATTGAATGAGCCCCTTTTGAAGGTTTTAGGACAACTCTATCATTAAAAACCTTATATGCCCCCTGGGCATAACTTACAACCTTTGCACTGGGGACTCTCGGGGGTTTGTCATCCTCAAATACATAATTTCCAGAACTTTCAACTAAGTTGAACAAAATGGCTATTTCTAAGCTTTGATTGAATGTGTTTGTGGAAATGGAGGGCGTGAGAGGGGGGTTAATTACTCTCCACTCACTTTCGACTATTAAAAAGGGCAATTCCATTTTCCAATCAAATGAGCCCCTTTTGAAATTTCTACAATAACTTTCTATATCAACCTTATATGCCCCCAGGGCACAAATTACAACCCTTGCACTGAAAGCTCTGATTGAGTTTTCCTCCTAAAAGACCTAATTTCCAGAACTTTCGACTACGTTGAACAAAATGGATATCTCAAAATTTTGATTAGATGTGTTTGGGAAAATGGTGGGCGTGAGAGGGGGGTTAGTTGCCCATTTCAACAGAAACCTTATATGCCCTCAGGGCATAACTTATAACCCTTACCCTGAAGACTATGGGGAGGGTGTTCTGCTCAAAGGTATAATTTCCTGAACTTTAAACTTCGTGGAACAAAATGGCTATCAAGAAATTTTGATCGGATATGTTTTGGGAAATGGTTGGCGTGGAAGGGGTATTTGTTGCCTTCCAGTCACTTTCGACTATTAAAAAGGGCACTAGTCATTTCAATTTCAAATCGAATGAGTTATTTTTGAAGTTTCTACGACGACGCGTTCAGTAAAAGCCTTATATGCCCCAGGGCATAACTTACAACCCTTGCCCTGAGGGCTGTGGGGGAGTGTCCTCCTCAAAAACATAATTTCTATCTGGAAATCCAAAACACTGAATAAAATGGCTATCTAAAAATTTTGATTGGATGTGTTTGGGGAAAAGGTGGGCGAGAGAGGGGGGCTAGTTGCCCTCAAATCACTTTTGACTATTAAAAAGGGCACTAGACCTTTGAATTTCCAATCGAATGAGCCCTTTTTCAAGTTTCTACGACAAAGATTTCAATAAAAAGTTATATGCCCCCCAGGGCATAACTTATAACCCTTGCTCTGAAGACTGTGGGGGGAGTGTCCTACTCAAAGGCATAATTTCCTGAACTTTAACTGCGTGGAACAAAATGGCTATCTCAAAATTTTGATTGGATGTGTTTGGGGAAATGGTGGGCGTTGAAGGGGTGTTAGTTGCCTTCCAATTACTTTTAACTATTAAAAAGGGCACAAGCCATTTCAATTTCTAATCAAATAAGCCCTTTTTGAAGTTTCTACGACAACGCGTTCTATAAAAATTTTATATGCCCCCAGGGCATAGCTTACAACCCTTGTCCTGAGGACTGTGAGGAGGCTGTCATCCTCAAAGACCTAATTTCCAGAACTTAAAACTATGTTGAACAAAATGGCTATCTCAAAATTTTGATTGGATGTGTTTGGGGGAATGATGGGCGTGGGGGGGGGGGGGCTAGTTGCCCTCCAATCACTTTCGACTATTAAAAAGGGTACTAGCCCTTTGAATTTCCAATCGAATGAGCCTGTTTTGAAGTTTCTACGACAACGCCTTCTATAAAAACGTTATATGCCCCAGGCCATAACTTAAAACCCTTACCCTGCGGGTTGTGAGGGAGTGTCCTCCTCAAAAACATATTTTCTATCTGGAAAACAAGATACGCTGAACAAAATGAGTATCTCAAAATTTTGATTGGATGTGTTTGGGGGAAGGATGGGCGTGGGGAGGGGGGCTAGTTGCCCTCCAATCACATTCGACTATTAAAAACGGCACTAGCCCTTTGAATTTCCAATCAAATGAGCCTGTTTTCAAGTTCCTACGACAACGCCTTCTATAAAAACCTTATATGCCCCCAGGGCATAACTTAGAACCCTTGCCCCGAGGGTTGTGGGGGAGTGTCCTCCTCAAAAACATATTTTCTATCTGGAAATCAACAATGCTGAACAAAATGGCTATTTCAAAATTTTGATTGGATGTGTTTGGTGGAATAATGGGCGTGGGGGGGCTAGTTGCCCTCCAATCACTTTCGACTATTAAAAAGGGTACTATCCCTTTGAATTTCCAATCGAATGAGCCTGTTTTGAAGTTTCTACGACAACGCCTTCTATAAAAACCTTATATGCCCCCAGGGTTTAACTTAAAACCCTTGTCCTGAGGGTTGTGGGGGAGTGTCCTCCTCGAAAACATATTTTCCATGTGGAAATCAACTACGCTGAACAAAATGGCTATCTCAAAATTTTTATTGGATGTATTTGGGGGAATGATGGGCGTGGGGGGGGGGCTAGTTGCCCTCCAATCACTTTCGACTATTAAAAAGGGTACTAGCCCTTTGAATTTCGAATTGAATGAGCCTGTTTTGAAGTTTCTACGACAAAGCCTTTTATAAAAACCTTATATGCCCCCAAGGCATAATTTAAACCCCTTGCCCTGAGGGTTTTGGGGGAGTGTCCTCCTCAAAAACATATTTTCTACCTGGAAATCAACTACGCTGAACAAAATGGCTAGCTCAAAATTTTGATTGGATGTGTTTGGGGAATGATGGGCGTGGGGGGGCTAGTTGCCCTCAATTCATTTTCGACTATTAAAAAGGGCACTAGCCACTCCCGTTTCCAATCGAATGAGCCCTTTTCGAAGTTTCTACGACAACTCCTTCGATACAAAGTGCCCGGGTATGAAGAAACCAAAAACAGATTGTCCCCACATCGTTCTTTACTAAGGCAGCGCTAGCGCGCTGCCTATGATCGAAAAATTTGCTTCTTAATGTTAACTGACAGAGCTCCAAATACGAAGTGTTGACTGGAACGTATTAAAGGTGCTTTATATTGTAGTGATGAATAGGGTCATTAGAGGTTTTTCGTTCAAGAACACGTAAGAGTGGGACATTGGTATTGCCAACTCTCGATCTCTCGACAAAGGATGCATACAGAAATATACAACTGTCCGAGGAAAAACCGGTTGGATACTCTGCGAAAATGACAAAATTTATGCCATTAGCTCTTCCTGCACTTTTACCGTTGATTACATTATGTTTAAAACCAAGCACTTCTCTTCGATTATCATTGAGAATAACCTTTTCATCGTCAATGGGTGAACTAATGTAGATTTTACGCTCTTCCTTTGAATAATTGAATTGAAAGGCGCCATTTTTACGAGCGGAAATTTTTTTGTTGATTGCACGACACAATTCATTCATAGTCCCAAACTTCTTATATGGTAATACGGCAAAGGGGTATACAAATAAATTCATATTTTCAATTACATATTTATCGTTAACAATTGGCCAATCATGGGGTCTAATTTTTATACTGTAACCTTGATCCTTTCTTAGGATATCATATATATTTTTAAGAATACA
Organism: Artemia sinica; assembly: GCA_027921565.1. Classification (NCBI taxonomy): domain Eukaryota; kingdom Metazoa; phylum Arthropoda; class Branchiopoda; order Anostraca; family Artemiidae; genus Artemia; species Artemia sinica. The sequence continues at coordinate 74,347,428 of CM051259.1, forward strand.
ATCCACAAGAGCAACTTCATACCTTCCCTCAAATTTAATGTCCGGGGAAAGTTTTGTGAAAAAATCGCTCGTTTTATTCAAATCGTCATAAAGAGGATCGGAAACATTGGACATGAATGTCACATAAAAACCTTTAGACATTATGAACGTCTTCAGCAGGTATCCACGAATCCAAATCAGAGTTATATCCTAGCCAGCGAACAAGCAGCTGTCGCTTACCCTTGTGAGCACGAGTCTTTAATACCTTTTCAGTTTGATAAATTTCACTATTTCCAACTTTTTGTAATTCATAATCATAAAATCTGCCAAGAATCTCTTCATATTTCATGTCACGAAGCAAATACGTTATAGGTTTAGTGTCTAGGATGTTTGACACTTTAAAAAGTTCAGTGGACCACAAGTACTTTCCCTTTTCAAAAATATTTCTTGTACGATTGATTCGAACAGTAAAACCAACATTAAATTTTTTCTTCCCTGTCTTTTCATTAGAATATTATTTAAGGAAATGTGTATTGTCACTGTGATGAACTTTAATAGGACTAGTATTGAACAAGGATCGACCCGGACGTTGATTTATAATCATCATAATTTTATCTAAATCATGAATAAATGCAGCTGTATTTTTCAATGTGCAATATCTTGAAATTAAAAGTCGAATGGTTCGTATTAAACGTTCAGCCAATGCCGCCTGTACAGGACTATGACTATGATAGAGCATTGTATTATATTTCAATAAAACCTTCTTTACATTTGGATTAAAAAATTCACTTCCACTGTCTGTTTGATTTTTTTTTCATCTTGTTCAAAAATGGATTCAAGGGCTTTAGCAACTTAATTGCCTCTCTTTGACTGCAATGGACCTGCATATGCATACCGACTAAAAACACTTATTGCAAGTAAAATATACTTGTACGGTTTATTATGACGTATTTGAGTCGCGTCTTTAGTCAAAAGATCTGCTTGTAATATATGCAGAGGATAAAAGGTTTTAGTTTTTCAATAGTCACGACTTCTAGTCCAATGAGTTTCATGTAAAGTATAAATGGGTTCCTTTTGTTAATACTCTTTTGCTAGCTTCTTTGTAATTCCGGTAACTTGAGCAAGTGTAGTGGGAGAAATTAAACTTCCTGGTTCTCCAATATTTTCATAAACACCTTTCAAAACTTGATCCATTTTCATCGTGACCGTCCGCTACCCTTTTGTATAATACCGGGTGCATCAATTCTTCTTTGCTTTTGTCTAACTACCGGTGTCAAATTGCCACTAGGTGTGCTTTCCAAGAAAGATTTAAAATCATAATCTTCTGCTTTGATGGACTATGTTCTTTTAATTTCTTTAGAAATTGCTTATTGACGATAAGACTCTTAGGAAAATTTGACGACTTTAAAAAAATAATATAAATATCCGTCAAAAGATTCGACTCTTTTACGATTTGCAATCAGATCCGATAATAAATCAATTAAATTGTAGGGCTTGCCCTGGATGATAATTTCATTCCTTTTCTCATCAATTTGTTCATTTTCAGCGAGATAAGTCAAGAGTCTTTTACCTTGTTCACGATAGGATTGAGGCAACACGTCTACAAAACTTGTTAATAAATCTTCTTTTTTCAGTGTTTCACCATTTTCAGAAGTTTCATCAATGATATTGACTTTCAGTGGTTTTTTACGATACGGTTTATTTTCTTGGCATGATGAAAGGCATTTTGAAACAAAATTAATTTTTCATCATCGGTAATTGTTTCATTGTAAATAAATTTATCAAGATTATCTTCAAGGTGCTCTTTGGGTGAAAGAGCAAGTTCAATTGGTGTCAATTTATAGGGTTTAGCCATTTCTAGAGAATAGTGTTTACAAGTCCAGCGATTAACGATATACCGATACTCTACCAATACTTGCCAGATGGTCCGGTGAGTATCGGTAGTAACACCAAAAAGAAGTTACCACCCGCTTGAACAAGACGTTTTCTTTTACAATTTGCTTGATTTTTGCAAGTTAGAGCACGTACATGTTCCTCCAATACCAAAATGCAACTAACCTAACCTAACCTCAATCTGTTGAATAAAAAGTCAAGAAATAGAATACATGGTTCCTTTAATTCACAAAAATATACAACAAAATAAACACATGAATATATTTACAATGTGTAGACACTGGGGTGCTCGGAGGGCCTGACCGGGAGGTGGCCAGTGGGTGGCAGGCAGCGGGCGGCAGCCAGTGGGCGTGGCGGTAGCCGGCAACGAGGCCCAGACAGGGCGAGGGCCCGGCATGGCGATAACAAGTAAAAACATTTAAAAACACTTGAAAATTACCGCTTTGTGCAACGAAAAAAATATAAATATATATAAATAAATATACATGACTAGGAAAAAAGGGCAGTGTTGAGCTTGTGGCAGAAAAAATTTATAAACATAAATGACTAGATAAAAAAGGCAGTTTTGTATAAAATTTATGCTTGGATCAATCTTCTTTATTTTATCATAAGATTCTTGCCATATACTATAGCAATAATAGATATTTTTCGGATTCTCTAAAAATATTTATCATGTTTTTGAATAATTTTCGTTAAAGGTGTCGTTTTGCCAGACATGGACGGTCCGCAAAGAAACGATCTGAAGGGTGTTTTAAACTGATACATGCTCCTCCAATGCCAAAATGCAAATAACCTAACCTCAATCTGTTGAATAAATAGTCTAGAATACATGATTCCTTTAATTCACAAAAATATACGACAAAATAAACACATGAATATATTTACAATGTATAGACACTGGGGTGCTCGGAGGGCCTGACCGGGAGGTGGCGAGTGGGTGGCGGTCAGCGAACGGCAGCAAGTGGGCGTGGCGGCAGACGGCAACGCGGCCTGGACAGGGCGAGGGCCCGGCATGGCGATAACAAGTAAAAATATTTAAAAACACTTGAAAATTATCGCTTTGCGCATCGAAAAAAATATAGATATATACATACATATATATATATATATATATATATATATATATATATATATATATATATATATATATATATATATATACACATATATATATATATATATATATATATATATATATATATATATATATATATATATATATATATATATATATATATATATATATATATATATATATATATATATATATATATATATATATATATATATATATATAATATATATATATATATATATATATATATATATATATATAAATATATATATATATATATATATATATATATATATATATATATATATATAATATATATATATATATATATATATATATATATATATATATCTATATATATATATATATATATATATATATATATATATATATATATATATATATATATATATATAAATATACATGACTAGGAAAAAAGGGCAGTGTTGAGCTTGAGACGGAAAAATTTTATAAACATAAATGACTAGATAAAAAAAGGCAGTGTTGAGCTTCTGACGGAAAAAAATTATAAACATAAATGACTAGAAAAAATAAGGAAGTGTTGAGCTGCTGACGGAAAAAACGCCCCCTCCTCCCCCTCAACTATAGAGCTTTTTCCAGACCGAGTTGCTTCCTATAATTTACAAATTCAACTCGATCTGAAGTCAGGTAGTGGCCATGTGGTAGTACTCTCACACCAGTACTACCCAAGTACTACCCCAAGTACACCAGTGCTTGGGGCCTGGCGTTTCACCAGCTTCGGATAGCGAGACTCATCCCAGTTTGTGTAATCCATCCGAGAGCTAATGCACTCTCCATTTTCCAAATCAGTTGTTGAAATTAAAATCAGAGATAAGAAGTGACTTGGTACCGCATGGTGTATTTCCAGGTCCAAAGGTGTACTGCGTGGAAACGCACAATGAGACTACCAAAAAAGTCTGCATAGGGGTGCCATCATACTATGTAAAGGAAAATTTCAACTTGAGTGTTTATAGAAATTGTATAGAACAAAATTTAGTTCCAAGAGCGAGTGTCATGGCCATTGGCTCCTTAAAATATAAAAACTATACAGTTCGAGTTGAAAAAATTGCCATTTCCACCATATCGGACAAAGTCTATGCACTTGAGGGTGGTGTGAGAGTACTACCACATGGCCACTACCTGACTTCAGATCGAGCTTAATGTGTAAATTATAGGAAGCAATTCGGTCTGGAGAAAGCTCTATAGTTGAGGGGTAGGGGGGAGGGGTGCCGTTTTCCGTCAGCAGCTCAACACTTCCTTTTTTATCTAGTCATTTATGTTTATAAAAATATTTTCCATCAACAGCTCAACACTGCCTTTTTTATCTAGTCATTTATGTTTATAAAATTTTTGCGTCACAAGCTCAACACTGCCCTTTTTTCTCCTAGTCATTTATATTTATCTATATATATTTATAATTTTTTTTCCGTTGCACAAAGCGGTTTTTTACAAGTGTTTTAAATGTTTTTACTTGTTTTCGCCATGCCAGGCCCTCGCCCTCTCCGGGCCTCGTTGCCGGGTGCCGCCGCGCCTGCTGGCCACCTTCCGGCCCGGCCCTCAGAGCGGCATAGTGTCTATACATTGTAAATAAATTCATGTGTTTATTTTGTTGTATATTGTTGTGAATTAAAGAAACCTGTGAATTCTTGATTATTTATTTAACAGATTGAGGTCAGGTTAGGTTAGTTGAATTTTTACATTGGAGGAGTATGTATCAATTTAAAACACCCTTCAGATCGTTTCTTTGCGGACCGTCCATGACTGGCAAAACGACACTTTTAACGAAAATAACTTAAAACCGTGATAAAATGTTTTTTAGAAAATCCGAAAAATATCTATTATTGCTATAGTATAGGGAAAGAATCTTATGATAAAATAAAGAAGATTGATCCAAGCATAAAATTTATACAAGGACTTGACGTGATTACTAGTATTGCCCCAAACTCGTGGTTGATTATTGACGATTTAGCTGAATCTATTGAAGAAGAGTCGCAAAAAATGTTACAATTATTCACGGTCCGGTCCCCACTTGCCTTGAATTGTACCTACTACATCATCTATAGAGTATTTCGCGATTCAAGTTCTCAAGAACTTGACGTGTTTACTAGCATTGCCCCAAACTCGTGATTGATTATTGACGATTTAGCTCAATCTATTAAAGAATGGTCACAGAAAATGTTACAATTATTTATGGTCCAGTTCCACCACGAAAAAAATTCTGTAACTATTGTTCTCCATAATCTTTTTCATCAGAGTAAGTATATGAGAACACTTGCCTTGAATTGTACCTACTATATCATCGATAGAGTTGTTCGCGATTCAAGTTCTCTTATAACTCTAAACAAACGAATCTACCCTGGCGAACCCAAATTTTTACTTTCCGCATACAATCAAGGAACTAATAAACCTTATGGTTACATATTATTGGACCTGAATCAAAACACGCCCGAAGATTTGCGTGTAGTCACTGATATTTTCGATAATGAAATTACTGTATATCTACCCGTGAATAGTAAAAAAGGTCATTAGTCGCAATCATGACATTGAAGAAGCTACATGAAAACCGACATTTATTTTCTGTGCTAGCCAATGCAAAACCACGACTTAGAAAAGCAATATTTAAGCATGGTGTTGACAAGGAATTTATTAATCTCTTTTCTGAACTTTGTTTAAATTTAACGGAAGATAATGTTCAACTGTCAGATCGTGTTAAGCAACAGACAAGGCAACATCGATCACTTGTACGTGCTCTAGCTTGCAAAAAGAAAGCAAATTGTAAAAGAAAATGTTTTGTTCAAGCGGGTGGTAACTTCTTTTCGGTGATACTACCGATAATCGTCGGACTTGTAAACAAATTCTCTTGAAATGGCTAAACCCTATAAATTGACACCAATTGAACTTGCTCTTTGAACCAAAGAGTACTTTTAAGATAATCTTGATAAATTTTTTAACAATGAAACAATTAACGATGATGAAAAATTAATTTTGCTTCAAAGTACCATTCGTCATGTCAACAAACATAAGCCTTAATGTGAAAAACCGCTCAAAGTCAATGTCATTGATCAACCTTCTGAAAATAGTGAAACACTGAAAAAAGAAGATTTATTTACAAGTTTTGTAGACTTGTTGCCCCAATCCTATCGTGAACAAGGTAAAAGTCTCTTGACGTATCTCGCTGAAAATGAACAAATTGATGAAGAAAAAAAATGAAGCTATATTCAAGGGCAAGCCCTACAATTTAATTGATGTATTATCGGATCTGATTGCAAATCGTAAAAGAGTCGAATCGTTTGACGGACATTTATATAATTTTTTAAAGTCGTCAAATTTTCCTAAGAGTCTTATCGGCAATAAGCGGATTTTAAAGAAATTAAAAGAACATAGTCCATTAAAGGTAGAAGATGATGATTTTAAATCTTTCTTGGAAAGCACACCTAGTGGCAATTTGACACCGGTAGTTAGACAAAATTGAAGACGTATTGATTCACCCGGTAGTAAACAAAAAGGTAGCGGACGGTTACGATCAAAATGGATCAAGTTTTGAAAGGTGTTTATAAAATATTGGAGAACCAGGAAGCTTAAGTTCTCCCAATACACTTGCTCAAGTTACCGGGATTAAAATAAAGCTAGCAAAAGAGTATTTACAAAAGGAGCCCAGTTATACTTCACATCGAAATCATAGGACTACAAGTCGTGACTATGGAAAAACTAAAACCTTTTATACTCTGCATATATTATAAGCAGATCTTTTGACTCTAGACGCGACTCAAAGACGTCATAATAAACCGTACAAGTATATTTTACTTGCAATAAGTGTTTTTAGTCGATATGCATATGCAGTTCCATTGCAGTCAAAGAGAGGCAGTGAAGTGGCTAAAGTCCTTGAATCCATCTTTGAACAAGATTCTTATAAAAAAATTCAAACAGATCGTGGAAGTGAATTTGTTAATCCATTTGTAAAAAAGGTTTTATTGAAATATAATACAATGTCTCAACGTTCATATTCTCACGTTCTCATTGTCTACAACGTTCATAATGTCTGAAGGTTTTTATGTGACATTCATGTCCAATGTTTCCGATCCTCTCTATGACGATCAGTATAAAACGAGCGATTTTTGGACAAAGCTTTCCCCAGCCATTAAATATGAGGGAAGGTATGAAGTTGCTCTTGTAGATTGTATTCTTAAAAATACAAATGATATCCTAAGAAAGGATCAAGTTTACAATATAAAAATTAGACCCCATGATTGGCCAATTGTTAACGATCAATATGCAATTGAAAATATGAATTCATTTGAATACCCCTTTGCCACATTACCATATAAGGAGTTTGGGACTATGAATGAATTGTGTCGTGCAATCAACAAAACAATTTCCGCTCGTAAAAATGGCGCCTTTCAATTCAATTATTCAAAGGAAGAGGGTAAAATCCCCATTAGTTCACCCATTGACAATGAAAAGGTTATTCTCAATGATAAACTAAGAGAAGTGCTTGGTTTTAAAATTAATGTAATCCACGGTAAAAGTGCAGGAAGCGCTAGTGGCATGAATCGTGTCATTTTCGCAAAGTATCCACCCGGTTTCTCCTCGGCCAGTTGTATATTTCTTTATGCATCCTTTGTCGAGATTAAATAAAAAAAACAAGTTTTTTAAACTGAAAGTAAGGAGCGACATTAAAACTTAAAACGAACAGAAATTATTCCGTATATGAAAGGGACTGTCTCCTCCTCAACGCCTCGCTCTTTACGCTAAAGTTTTTTATTGTTTTAAAAAATAAAGTTATGAGACAGAGTCAAACTTTAGCGTAAAGAGCGAGGCGTTGAGGAGGAGACAGTCCCTTTCATATACGGAATAATTTCTGTTCGTTTTAAGTTTTAATGTCGCTCCTTACTTTCAGTTTAAAAAACTTGTTTTTTTTATTTAATTTTTGAACGTTTTTGAATATATGCAGGTTTTGATCTTGGCTCACCGTACATGAATAATTAAAACAAAATTTTCATATTAATTTACTTTTATTTAGTTAAATGGCTTTCTTGAAACTTGTTTAATTTTATTTACGAACGTTTTTATTAGTAATAAATATGCGTAACTTACGAATTAACTTACGTAACGAACTTCTATATTCATATATTTTTAATTTGTTTATTAGGGGGTTCGCCCCCTAGTCAATACCTTGCTCTTTAAGCGAAAGTCCGAATTTTGTTCCAATTCTTTAATAATGACCCCTTAATCACAAAGGCCGTTAATTAGAATAAATAGCTCTTATGAAAGTACTAAAAAATCTTTGGCTTAAAGAGCGAGGTATTGACTACGGTTTGAACCCAATCATATATGTAATATTTTCTGTTCGTTTGAAGTTTCGATGTTGCTGCTGTTGCAGTTGAAATACTTGTTTTTTTATATTAAATTTCTGATCTTTTTTTAAATAATGCTGGGAAGTCCGGCGTCCCCTTTATAGCAATGTCCCTTCCCCCATGAAAACTTCCTTCATGGAAAGATCCTCCCACATAACCCCCGACCCACCCACCCCCCCCCACTACCAGGAAAAATCTCCTCTGAAAATGTATGTATACTTCCAAATAACCAATACTATATGTTAACATTGGGTAAAGTTCAAAACTTTCAGCCCTCCCCCCGGGAATTTCGGGGGATTAAGTCATCCTAAAAGAAATACTTATTATATTTTCGAACATGCTGAACAAAATGGCTATCTCAAAATTTTGATCAGGTGACTTTGGGAAAAAAATGAGCGTGGAAGGGGGCCTAGTTGCCCTCCATTTTTTTTGTCACTTAAAAAGGGCACTAGAACTTTTAATTTCCATTCCAATGAGCCCTCCCACGATATTCTAGGACAACTGGGTCGATACGATCACCCCTGGGAAAAAAACAAATAAACACGCACCCGTGATCTTTCTTCTGGCAAAAAATGCAAAATTCCACATTTTTGTACATGGGAGCTTAAAACCTCTACAGTAGGGTTCTCTGATACGCTGAATATGATGGTGTGATTTTCATTAAGGTTGTATAACTTTTAGGGGGTCTTTTCTCCTTTTTTCGAAAATCAGCCAAATTTTCTCAGGCGCCTAACTTTTGATGGGTAGAATTAAACTTGATGAAACTTATATATTTGAAATCAGCATTAAAATCTGATTCTTTTGATTTATCTATTTGTATCAAAATACCGTTTTCTAGAGTTTCGGTTACCATTGAGCCGGGTCGCTCCTTACTTACAGTTCGTTACCACGAACTGTTTGATAAAAAGAGTTGACAATACCAATGTCCCACTCCTACGTGCTCTTGAACGAAAAACCTCTAATGACCATATTCATCAGTACAATATAAAGCACCTTCAATACGTTCCAGTCAACATTTCGTATTTGGACCTCTGTCAGTTAACATTAAGAAGCGAATTGGGTGATCCACTAGTAATAGCAAAAGGTTTGGCTGTAATTACATGTCATTTTCGACCCATCCAGTGAAATGGAGAATAGAACTTATTTCATATGTCCTGATGTTGATTGTCATGTTGCTACTCTTGGACCACGGCAGTTGGGACATGGAATGGACTATTATAGGGGTCGCTCGTCAATGTCGGGTACGGTCTCGGCAGTTGGTTTGCTAAGCTGTTTCTTTCTGCACTACCCCTGGCTAAAAATATATTGCACCGGGTTGCAGCGAATTTTGCGTCCTCTACATTACGTGATTGGGGGTCTGGGAAAGATATTAAAGAAAGTGTTTCGCAAAATTTCAGGTTGAGCAAGCGATCCCTCGGCGAGCGATAGAAACAACATTGAAAAGGTTTAAAAAGGAAGAGAAAGACCCCATAACTCATCAGTCTCAAGCCAGCCCAGAAGTGTAAAGCACCAAAAAAAATAAAAAGATCCAAGCAGGATTTCTTTTCCTAGAAAATGGCATATCTACCCCATAAAGATTCTCACCCTTCAATCACCTTATCTCTAAATCTTTTCAATGCAGAAAATGTAGATGTCAGTGTAAAACATGGATACTAGGAACAATTTTATCCACAACAACCCCTCTCTGAAAATGTCCATTTTCAAATTTATCGCAATGAAGGCTACTTTATCGATTTGAATTCAACAGTTATAGATTTAAATGTCATTGTTAAAAAATCAAAGGATGAAAAACCAAGTGCCACCGAGGGGTTATCCAACGAAAATTGTATACTACACAATTTATTTCGACAAATAGGTGTCTATATAAATGGAACATTGGGCAGCACGAGCAATAATCATCCAAATTATGTAAGTTATATACAATTCATATTGATGACCCAGATGTCATATAAAAAGTTGAGGTACGGCTATCGGATATGAATATAAAACAAATACTGATACTACCAATATTCTTAGAGATGCGACAACTAAAGATTTACATCTAGTTGGGAAAATAAACCATGCGATGTTTAATATACCTCAATGGCTAACTCCTAATGTAAAGATTGAAATAAAACTACAACTCACACCGCTCAATTATATTATGCAAAAAGTACTGGACGCTGCAGAAAATTAAGAGCCTCTGGAAACAATATCAAATTGCTCGTGCCTCATACAATCACAAATCAACGCCATATTGCTACAGGTACGCGTACCTATACCAATTCGTCATTTATCAATGGGGAAATTCCTTCAAAATTCGTATTGGCTTTTGTAAAAGTGCTAGCGCTGTTGGGTCATGGACAGATTCCCAGCATAAATTTGAACTGTTTGGACTTTCATCCCTTGTATATAAAGTAAATAGAATCCCGCTCTACAATTTATCCTTTGATAAATCCTACAGGACCCTCTATGAATTGACAATGTAATCCCTAGATCGAGATTCGCAATTACTCGAAAATGGTATAAGTGAAGAAATGCTTGCGAAAACGCATGGCATCATTGTATTGGATTTGTCCGGTACTCAAGATATGAGTATTGTCCGGACGGGAGATTTACGGTTAGAGTGTACCTCTGTCAAACCATTGAAGGAAAGTATTGCATTAATTTCGCTAAATCAATTTCAAACCTATTGGGAAATTAACCCTGATAGCAGTGTTTTATTAGACTTGGCACCATGAAAACGAATCAAATAATCGATGTATTTAACATGGACCCCTACATGTCCAAATTTAAATCCTATTGCATACCTTCAGATTTCCTGGAGCATATTCAACATTTTGACAATACTCTTATTACTGTTAATAACAGTCCATCCAGTGTAAAGACGGGGAATTGGTTATGCATCTTTCAAGAAAGAAGCAATAAGAATTTTTTGATCCGCTTGGCCTACCGTATAAATTCTACACATCTCAAATTAAAAATTTTCTTGAGCAGAGCGGAAAATCTGTTATTCAAAATCGGAAGCGGGTATAAAATCGATCAACGAAAAGCTGTGGTTTTCATTTCCTATTGTATTTTATTTTTCGAAGTTGTTGACATACTTACATGGAATTCGTCAAAGTTTATGGCAACAATCCTCGATTGAACGACTTTTTAGTTGAAAATACTCTATCCTACCTCTATAATATAAATTTCGGTGCGTGCCCCAAAAGTGAAATGCTTAAAGAATGTATGGAAATTTGTTTATTAATAAAATTTTGTAAAAACACTGTGTCCTTTAGATTTCTTCTTCTACGTATAGGTAGTGATCAGAAACGATAAGTGGTACTCGTCAGGATTCAACTTGTATTCGTCTTGACATGCAAAGTCGGGCTCAAATTTTCTACAATATAGTGGAACTTCACTTTTATTAAATCTCTTTGAAAAGTCGATAATACTATTCTGATTCATATTATAAAATTTACGTGTTTCAATTTGCTTATTTTAAGCAATGTCACATACCAAGTTCTCATATGAAGAATCACTTTCTGTAACAGCCAAATAAAAGTCTGTAGGCTTATAATCATACTAGCCATTAGCTTCACAGCGATGTCGTAAAAACCAGACTCTTTTATCATTCCAGCAATTGAAGCGTAGACCAGGTTCTTCTTCCCAAAACAATTTAAAGCCTCGACGATACCAGTCTCTTAAAAACAAACTGAACTCACGGTTAGGGTTTTTCGCGATCATACCAGGGTAAGTATTTTCCCATTGATCGCATTTATCATAGTGACAATTGGAGCATAAGAATCCTCTAATATGTGAGTCACAAATGTCTTCAAGACAAGAATTACAGTCTTTATTTTGCACTGCATATCCTCTCTGCAATTTCCATGGATTGCATAATTTACACTTTTCATTAGAGTCATCAGCAATAGTACAATTCTCACAGGACGACCAGCTGCCCAAAGTATACAAGCATAATGAGCATATGTAAACATTTTTCGATGTTGACTGCTCCACTTCCAGAAACAAACTGATTTTTAAACAACAAAAAAGTCTCCTAGGAGCGTCGCAAAATAGCCGTCTATGTAGTGGCTAAGAGCAAAACCACAATATCATTTTGTTTTGTCTCGATTAAAATATCTATAAATTGAGTAAAAGCTTGGGGGCCACAACGACAAAGTTTCACACAATAGTCCAAAGATGGGGAATCACTTCCCATTATATCGTTAAGCATATCTCGGGAAAATATCTTTCTTTGAAGAGATAATTCCAGAAAGTCATCATCTAAAACTAAATTTTGTTCCAATTTTACGAGATTACGTATGATTTTCTGATTCTCAAATCTATCCATTTAACACTCTCACTAGCAAATACAGACGAAGCGCTTTTTATAGATTGTTCTCTTCAATATATTTCGCCAGCGCATTTAATCTATCTTGTAGTCTCTTTATATGCGCTATATTCACCTTAGGCGCAAAGCACATTTGTTCTTCCGACTTAAATTTGCTTAATGTAATAACATATCCATTATACATCCTGTCCCATTCTAGGGTTAATCGTGAACCCCTTGTATTTTCCACCGCCATATTAGGGGCTCTATGTCCCGTTTCATCAACACTTTCAATATTCAATAATGTATAAGCATCCATGTTGTGTGTCCCACTTCCAGAAAGAAACTGAAAAATTACTTCTATCACCTGGAGATGCATGTTTGGACACGATTTTGCATAGAAACAATGCTTGCTCAGAAAAGGGGTGTGTCACATGATGTAACAATGCATGACCAAAACCTACCAGACCACTTTCAACGGAACCAGAATTTTGCATAAATAAAGTGACGTCAGAGGGCAAACGTTTAAAATCCTGGGAGGGCATGCGTTTGAACCTTTTATGGCTACACTACTGCCCACGTTTACCACCCTTCTAGGAAGGTGTCCATGGAGGAAGCGTCTCCTTGTAGCGACGAAGATACCTTTGTCTTAACGCACCGAATAGCATGTCAAACACCTTAAAGTACCAAGGACAGTGAAAATGGAATTTGATTGTCTGAGTTACTTGGGTGGTAGGTAATAGAGTTGTATATCCTGTTTTCTAAAGAAGTCTGCATGCGTTCATTCAAACGAGTGCCAAAAATTTCTTTATGGAGGTAGTTAAATTTATAAAAAGCTAAGAAAAATGAGTGAATTATATGAGAAATACGAAAAATATAGGAGAAATTCAGAAGCTTGGAGAATACAGGTGGTCTTGAGACGTCAGCTTCATGTACGCGTCTGTTTGTCTATCTTATTTCTTTTTAGAGGAGAATCAGCAAGGAATGTCGTTTATTAATTTTTTTTAACAGCATCTCAGGCAACGGCGAGTAATATCAACCAGCTATTGAGTGTTTTAAGTTTAGTAATACAGATGTAAATTAATTAATAGCTTGGTCGCATGCTGTTAGAAAACCCCTGGTTCGCAAAAAATTGCGAAGACTAAAAGCTGTAGTCGATTAAATAAAAAAAAACTAGTTTTTTCCCTCTGAAAGTAAGGAACAACATTAAAAGTCAAAACGAACAGAAATTATTCCGTATATGAAGGGGTTGCCCCCCTTCTCAATACCTTACTCTTTACAATAAAGTTAGACTATTTGTCCCAATTTTTTTAAGAACGACTCTTGAAACAAAAGGACCGTTTAATTAAAATAGGAAACTTTTTTGAAAGCAATTAAAACTTTACCGTAAAGAGCAAGGTATTGAGGAGGAAGCAACCCCTTCATATACGGAATAGTTTCTGTTTGTTTTGAGTTTTAATGATGCTCCTTACTTTCAGTAGAAAAAACTTGTTTTTTTATTTAATAGTGTACACAAGCCAAGCCTACAAATAAGCAAATTCTGTCTATAAGACAATGATACTTAATAGACTTTACTTCGGTCCGTTGGAATATTAGCAGGAATATTAGCATTGAAATTAGAAAGGCATTAACTGGAAGGATGTTCGTATTGTAAAGCAACCGGTTTTTAAGACCCAAGAACTAATATTTGTTTTAAAGATTTAGCATTGATTACGCTCATTTTTATAGGCAGTTTCGCGAACGTGGTCAACACGTATCGCGGCTATTTTAAAAATGTTTTGCTATTTGAACCATTAGGTGTGTGCAATGTCAAGCGCATGCGCATGTATGGCAGGTATTAAAAGCTATACCATCTATCTTAAATTTCAACAAACAGTGGCGTGCAATGGCTTTGACTGGATATAAATAATCACAAGATATCACTTTCGACTAATCAGAGCTGAAACTGTTCTTAGTAGTATTTCGGCCAAAACACCCCTTACAGCGAGTGAAACCCCCTCTGTTTCAAGTAAAATCAGCATTACACGGTACTGTTGGCTCAAATTTGAGACAGATGGTCTGAAAAATAAGACAGTTGGTTCAAATTTGAGACAGATAGCCAAAATAATGACACTGGGGAGGTTTCGTAAGTGACAATGACGGCCCACGTTTACCACCCTTCTAGGAAGGTGTCCATGGAGGAAGCGTCTCCTTGTAGCGACGAAGATACCTTTATCTTAACGCACCGAATAGCATGTCAAACACCTTAAAGTACCAAGGACGGTGAAAATGGAATTTGATTGTCTGAGTTACTTGGGGGGTAGCCAGTAGAGCTATATTTGTCTTTAAGAAAACTGGGAAGAATCGGGAATCCTAATAAAAAAGACCTCCATATGCATTTTGCGGGTTTTAGTCTTTGGCACAAAATTTAAATTTAATTTTAGGCACCAATTTTAGGCACCAAATCTCTCTAATAAAAAAGACCTTCATATGCATTATGCGGGTTTTAGTTTTAGGCACCAAATTAAAAAAAAAGAAACTTAGAAAATAAAACAGCAAAAAGAAACTAAAAAAATATGAGACCAAAGAGCTTAAGAAGGCTTAGCTCTCCTTCGAAAATGTGGTTGTCTTCGAGAACCAACAAACTGTGTGAATTTTTACCGACTAAAAGCGTTGCCAGATTTAACTAATTAGTTCTACTTATCCAATTTCATGGTTCAACATGGCAACGCTGATGATGACGTAACAGTGTCCTAAAAACTTCATTATTTTGTAAACAACCGAAATAGAACCCATAAACAATAGCGGTTTTTAGTTACGGATGGGCCAAGGAGGCAAAAATTCCTGTTTACATTGATGTCAATGTACCTTAATGCACCTTGAGATGCGTAAACATTACTAGTTATCTTTAAGTATACCTCACTTCTATCTTAACCTACCAAATACTACCCATAATTGTGCAGAATTGAGATAATGAAGAAAAAAAATAAAAATGCTTAAGACTTACTTTTTCCTTCACAAAAGACAAAGAAATTGAATCCTTTTCATGGGTCAGTTTTTTCAACTCATCATTCCTTTTTGATATCAGCTCAGTCAACTCTTCAATTTCCTTTCGCGCATTGGAAAATCTAGCTTCATTTGATCTTTCGGCACTAGTAAGCTGAAAACGCAGTTGATTCTTCTCCTAGCAAAAATTAGGTGATTTAAAAGTTCCACTTACCCTTTTTTATTATAAGATTTATGATCTTATCAATTACTGAATAAACTTCTAATTAACCAAATGACGCGTATTCAACTCATATGGCAATGCTCAGCTATTCATTGTTTTGATTCTAGTTTATCAGTATTGATCTTTTTTCACCAATGTTGACTACTTTTACACGGTTTGATATTTTGATGATTTTGACTGAAAAGATCGCAAAAAATTGAATATACAGTTGGCTCTTCTCCTAACAAAATTGGAGCAATTTAAGAATTCCAATTATTTTTCCTGCTTCTTTAATAAAATTCATATAAATTAGTAGCTAAGCTTCCAATTACCCAAGTAGAATAAATGCAGACCACATGTTAAAACTTCGGCTTTCATTACTTTGACCCAGTGTTGCCAGTCCAATCTTGATTTCTTTTTTTCCTCAAAATTCAACTTCCTTCAGACGTTTTGATGCTTAGATTGTTTTGACCGAATGCTTTGCAGAAAGTTTTAGTGAGCTGATTATACTGTAGATTCTTCTCGTAAAAGAAATAGGGTAATTTATGACTCAAACTTAATATTTTATTTCGTTTCCTTAAGCAAGTTTTCCAACCAAACTTCATAAATTCCTAAGAATTTCGGCAGGTACCCTCGTAAGGGAAAACAATGATCTCATACACATCCTAGAAGCCTCAAAAGGATCTGAATCCAGTTTCCTGTGGCTCTTACCACGCACAAGCCATGCAGTTAAGGTCTCATGCCCTTGTAGGTAGAGTCCTAGATTATACTTTGGATACTTTGCATTCCTTGGCACCTTTCCAAAGTACTTTTTAGGGCCAATGAGCTCTATCAAGGCTAGGCACTTTTGAGGTTCATTTTTCTGTATCTAGGTCATTATCTTTTGAGATTCAGTGATCTGTATCAAGGCCAGGCACATTTGAGGATCTATGAACCGTAGGCCAAACCGCAATAGATTCTGAGAGTTCCATGGCTCTCATACATCATTGCGTCGTATAAATTACGATGCAGTTTCAATTACCTTTTGCCATTGATAGTTATATGAATAAATTTTATATTTGGGTTGGATGAAATTGATTTACATTTTTATAGGACTCCTATATAAAGTGAATACAAAGTGAGATTTTAAATGCATTATATTAAAAGGCACCGAGACTAGAATTTTAATATAGAAATCCAGATCAAACCTTAGAAATCCAGAATGATCCATAGAAATCAAGTAGCGAGGGGGTTATGGATTTGACACTGTCCATAATGGATATACTACTGGAGCTACTACAAAAGTCGTATACATTTTAGACAATGATAGGACAGTCCTTAGTCATCGATGCCCTAACCTCCAAAGGCCCCAATGCCCCTCACCCCCTCTTTTTTGTATTTATTTTTTTTTACTTTTTGAACTTTTTTGAACTTTTTTTAACATGGAAATTTTTTCAACTTTTTTATGTCACAAAAAGACATGAAATATATTTAAAACAAAAAAAAATCACATTTAATATTTTCGAAATACGAAATGAGAATGATATAGATGTTAGCTGTGGTTTTTACTATTAGAAAAATAATGTTTGTAGTAACACTTTTCTTTTTTTGGACTGAATTTTTTTGAACTTGTAAAATATTCAACTTTTATTTTATTTTTTATTTACGCGGCTGTACCAGGGGTACTCAATGGCTGGTTATTGACACTATCTAGTTTTTGTATGTTTTCAATCAGTATTTTTTATACATTGGAAGCATAAACACTTGCATCATATTAAAAAAATGAAGATGAAATATTCGAAGAAAGTGTGTACACATGATAAAGTCATCGTTGCATTAAATATTGACAAAGACAAATATTTGAGCTATGAAACAAGCAATAGCGGGGATCAAATTGGAAATGTATGCGTGCATTTTCATGACACTAAAGGATTAAATTTTTTTGGACTACCAAAACAATTCAACAATGCTCATGGTGGATATTCAAGAGTGATATATCCAGAAATGATAGTGCCCAAAGAGAATGCAAACATAACGTCTTCTGGCAACGTATTACCTGTTGATAAATCATGTAGCCATTTCTCGGGTTTAGTATTCAGCGGAAGGTCAAAAGAAAATAGGCGCACTCTTCTAGAAATACCATAAATCACATCTTGTCTACGTGCCAAAGCTGTTACCTGTGGAAAAAAATGCGATAATAGACAGTGAAATCGCTGACAAAATAAAAATGGCATTGGCAGACAATATCGCTGATGAATATAAAGATGAAACTGATGGAAAATAAAGCGCAGGTGAACATTATTACTACCATTGATCAAATACCAACAGATATAGTAAATGAAGCCACTAATACCAAAGACGAAACGCATATTGAACCTGTAGCTGACACCACAGAAAAAATTGTGAATGACTCAAAATGGATTAATGAGTATTCTACTGGTTACAAACTAAGAGAAGAGAATGCCTACCCTATAAAGAGAGAACAGAATGAATTACTTTATGGAACAGATTCAAAATTTACAAAGTTATTAACTGATATTAATAATGTATAATCATGTATGTAACATATTTTTATGTTAATATTCTACATGTTGTTATTTCAATAAAAATACTCGTATTTTAGTCATTACTTTGTTATGTGACCATTATTTTCAGGGTACAATAGCACGTCAAAGGTTTAGAATGTCTATTAACAAGTTGGATATATAAGGAAAGGAATTTTCAGACGTAGATACTACTAGCAGGGTTCATGTAAGGTATATTAGAATCTGAGATATGTTAACAGGGCTTTTACCAAAGTCTGAGAGAGATTAAATGATCAAATATTTTTTTCTCTTCCTAGGGAAAAAATTCAGAATCGAAGTATAACTTTTATTACCTTCTACGGAAAAAATTCAGAAGAGAACTTGAAATTTTTTTTCTCTTCTTTTAGAAAATTCTGAACTGAAGTGGATCTTCTTTCTCTTCTTTGGAAAAATTCAGAAATCAACTTGAACTTTTCTTCACTTCGTTGAGAAAACTCATTTTCTTCTGCGGATTTTTTTCTGCTTTAGAAAAATTCAGAATTTAACTGTAACCTTTTTTCTCTTCTTTCAGAAAATTCAGAAGAGAACTTGAACTTTTCTTCACTTCTTTGAGAAAACACAGAATTAAAGTGGAACTTTTTTACTTCTTGGGGAAAAATTCAGAATCGAAGTATAACTTTTCGATCTTCTACAGAAGAATTCAGAACAGATTTTGAATTTTTCTTTTCTTTGAGAAAATTCAGAATTGAAAGAGAACTTTTCTCTTCTTTGGAAAAATTCATAATTGAACTGTAACTTTAATCTTTTCTTTGAGAAAATTCAGAAGAGAACTGTTCTTGTGGGGTATCCGAGGCTGTCATCGATGTTTCTTTTGCAGTTTGCAAATTTTGTTGGGATAGGTCGCATGCCTATCGCTCAACTCTCCTTATTTTATGGACTTTGGAACGTCATGCTCCTCCGACCTCTGTGAGAACAGGATCCTTGCAAGATTGAGTCAGAATTAAAGTGGAACTTTTTCTCTTCTTGGGGAAAAATTCAGAATCAAAGTATAACCTTTTCCATCTCCTACGAAACATTCAGAACAGATTTAAAAAAATTCTTCTTTGAGAAAATTCAGAACTGACGTAGAACTTTTTATCTTCTTTGGAAAATTCAGAATTGAACTGTAACTTTTTTTTCTCTTCTTTAAGAAAATTCAGAAGAAAACTTGAACTTTTCTTCATATCTCTGAGAAAACTCAGAATTAAAATGGAACTTATTCTCTTCTTGGGGAAAATCCAGAAGAGAACTCGAAGTTCTCTTCACTTCGTCGACAAAACTTAGAATTAAAGTGGAACTTTTTCTATTCTTGGGGAAAAATTCAGAATCGAAGTATAACTTTTCTATCTTCTTCAGAAAAATTCAGAAAATAAATTTCTCTTCTTTGAGAAAATTCAGAACTGAAGTGGAACTTTTTCTATTTTATGGAGAAATTCAGAATTGAACTGTAATTTATTTTCTGATATAGATATTCTCGGAGACCACACAGTCTTTCCATGACGATAGATAAAAGTTCAAATAGGGATAAAATCCTTTTAATCGACAGTGTTTCACAGCCAGTGATAGAAATTCACAAAAATACCAGATATTTCGGTCACATTTGCAGTGACCGTCATCAGCAGTGCATATGTGACTGCAAATGATGACGGTCACTGCATATTTGACCGAAACATCTGGTATTTTTGTGAATCTCTATTGCTGTTTGTGAAACATTGTCGATTAAACGGATTTTGTACCTATTTGAACTTCTATTTAACTTATTTTCTGTTCTTTGGGAAAACTCGGAGTTATAGTAGAACTTTTTCTCTTCTTAGGGAAAAATTCAGAATCAAAGTTAGAAATTTTTTCTCTTCTTTGAAAATCCAGAAGATAACTTGACCTTTTCTTCTCTTCATTGAGAAAACTCAGAATTAAAGTGGGACTTTTTCTCCTTTTCGAGAAAAATTCCAAATCGAAGTATAACTTTTTCTATCATCTACGGAAAAATTCAGAACAGAATGTGAATTTTTTCTATTCTCTGAGAAAATCCAGAACTGAAGTGGAACTTTTTCCTCTTCTTCGAAAAAATTCAGAATTGAACTGTAAAATATTTTTGCTCTTCTTTGAGAAAATTCAGAAGAAAACTTCAACTTTTCTTCACTTCTTTAAGAAAACTTAAAATTAAAGTGGAACTTCTTCTCTTCTTGGGGAAAAATTAAGAAGAAAAGTTGAATTTTTCTTCACTTCTTTTAGAAAACTCAAAACTAAAGTGGAACGTTTTCTCTTCTTGGGGAAAAATTCAGAATCCAAAGCACACTTTTTTATATCTTTTACGGAAAAATTCAGAACAGAAGTTGAAATTAATTTCTGTTCATTGAACAAATTCAGAACTGAAGTGGAATTTTTTTCTCTTCTTTGGAAAATTTCATACTTGAACTGTAACTTTTTTTCTCTTATTTGAGAAAATTCAGAAGAAAACTTGAACTTTTCTTCACTTCCTTGAGAAAAATCAGAATAAAAGTGGAACTTTTTCTCTTCTTGGGGAAAAATTCAGAATCGAAGTATAGATTTTTCTATCTTCTACAGAAAAATTCAGAACAGATTTTGAAGTTTTTTCTCTTCTTTGACAAAATTCCGAGCTGAAGTAGAACTGTTTCTCTTCTTTGAAAAATTCAGAATTGAACTGCAACTTTTTCTCTTCTTGGGGAAAAATCAGAAGAAAACTTGAACTTTTCTTCACTTCTTCGAAAAAACTCAGAATTAAAGTGGAACTTTTTCTCTTCTTAGGGAAAAATTCAGAATCGAAGTATAAATTTTTTTATCTTCTACGGAAAAATACCGAAAAGAACTTGAAATTTTTCTCTTCTTTGAGAAAATTCAGAACTGAAGTTGAACTTTTTCTATTTTATGGACAAAGTGAGAATTGAACTGAAACTGATTTTCTCTTCTTTGAGAAAACTCAGAATAAAAGGAAATTCAGAATCAAAGTATAACTTTTTCCATCTTCTACGAATTCAGAACAGATTTGAAATTTTCAGAACAGATTTGAAATTTTTTCCTCTTATTTGAGAAAATTCAGAACTGAAGTAGAACTTTTTCTCTTCTTTGAAAAATTCAGAATTGAACTGTAACTTTTTTTCTCTTGTTTTGAAAAAATTCAGAAGAGAACTTGAAGTTTTCTTCACTTCGTCGAGAAAACTCAGAATTAAAGTGGAACTTTTTCTCTTCTTAGGAGAAAATTCAGAAGAAAACTTGAACTTTTCTTCACTTCTTTGAGAAAACTCAGAATTAAAGTGGAACTTTTTCTCTTCTTAGGGAAAAATTCAGAATCGAAGTATAAATTTTTTTATCTTCTACGGAAAAATTCAGAAAAGAACTTTAAATTTTTTCTCTTCTTTGAGAAAATTTAGAGCTGAAGTGGAACTTTTTTGTATTTTATGGAAAAATTCGGAATTAAACTGAAATTTATTTTCTGTTCTTTGAGAAAACTCAGAATCTTGCAATTTTGTAATCTTCTGACTCAATCTTGCAAGGATCCTGGCCTCACAGAGGTCGGAGGAGCATGACGGTCCAAAGTCTGTAAAATGAGGAGGGTTGAGCGATAGGCATACGACCTATCCCCACAAAATTCCAAATCGCAAAAGAAACATCGATGATAGCCTCGGATACCCCACAACACCGTTTCACGACGACCCCAGCACGCCCGCGGACACGATTTATGACAGCTAAAACGGTGACAAAATTTGGATTTTGGAATGTGAGGACACTAAACCAGCTGACTAAACCTGAACAAGTACTCAGAGAGATGAAGAAGTATAAGCTAGATCTCCTTGCTCTGAGTAAAGTCTGGTTGATTGGATCTGGACATGAACAACTAGGAGAGGGTTACCCGCTAATTTACAACGGAAACGAATCCGGCACCAGGCTAGAGTTAGGATAAGGCTGTTTTACCAGGCAACTAAAGCACTAGTCGAATGGAATCCAGTCAGTGAGAGGTTCTTCCTTGCAAGATTTATAACCAACCATCTGAAAATATCAATTATTGTATATTATGCTCCTACGAATGATGCAAACGATACTGATGAAAAGTCATTCTACCAAGCTCTTCTGTCATTGACATCAGAACTCCTATCACATGACCTTCATTGTGTGGTTGGGTACTTCAATGCAAAGGTAAGAGCAGAAAGAGACTACTGTCCGCAAGTCCTAGGAAGACATAGTCTTGGTGAAATGAACGAAAACGGAACCCTCCTGGTAGATTATGCTCTGAGTAGTGATCTTATGGTCGGCAAAACTCTGTTTGAGCATAAAACCTTCCACAAACAGTCATGGATCTCGCCAGACGGCAGGACGAAGAACCAAACAGATCATCTCGTAATCTCAAGGAGATGGTAGACAAGTTTTCTGGACGTACGTGGCTTCAAAGGGGCAGATGCCCAGTCGGACCACATCCTAATGGTAGCAAAATTGAAAGTCAAGCTGAAAGCGCACAAAAATGCAAAATCTAATTCTGCGAAGCTTTATGATGTGGATAATTACATGTCCAAAAAACCTGAAGAAACTTTTGTACGAAGTTGAAGAACTCATTCGCTTTGCTTGAAATAGAAAACTGCACAGACAGTCCGAAAACAGCATGGATAAAAATAAAAACGACACACAATCAAGTTGCTAAGGATGGGCTCGGGTATAAGAAGAAACCGAAGGAAAGATGGATATCACAAGAAACTTGTAAACTAATCGATGAGCGCAATGACTTGAGACAGCAAATTCTCTCTGGTGGCGGCCACAGAACTTCGGTCTTTGCAAGTGTCCTGTATAGAGTGAAGGACAAAGAAATCAAGAAGTCAGAAAAAGCTGACAAGCAGAAATCTGTAGAAGAGAAGGCTAGACTAGCAGAGGAAGCAGCTAGAAAAGGAGACACCAAAGCATTTTACAGGCTCACAAATGAAATGCTAGGAAAGTTGCCCAGCAGATCCAGCGAAGTCAAAGATGAGAGCGGAAATTTTCTCACCGAAACTGAGAAAATTGACGACAGGTGGATATCCCACTTCGAAAAGGTTTTAAATAGACCGAAAATAATTGACCGAGAAAGCATCTCTTCTATGCCATTTTTTAACCTGAAAATTTACGAAAATCCCCCCATATCTACGGAAAGACTTGCTGCATTGAAGAAACTCAAGAATGGAAGATCACCTGGTGAAGACTGCATAACTTCGGAAATTATAAAGGCATCAGTGAGAACATGCCTCTCAGTGTGGATAACACTGATTGAAATAGTCTGGCAGTCCAAAAAGGTCCCTGGCAACTGGACCAAAGGGATAATTGTTAAGATATTAAGAGATGTGATGCACTTATCTGCAATAACTGGCGAGGTGCAAACCTAATATAAGTACCAAGTAAGGTTGTAGCGCTGGTAATACTCGAGCGCCTGAAAAAAGCACTTGAGTTTTATCTGAGAGAAGAGCAACATGGCTTCCGTACAGGTAGATCTTGTTCAGACCTCATTTTTACGCTCAGGGCTCTGATAGAAGAAGCAGATGAGTGGTCCAACAAGATATACATGCTCTTAATTGATTTTGAAATGTCTTCGATTCTTTGGACCGTGACACACTCTGGGAAATTCTAGAGTATTATGGGGTCCCCAAGGAAATAATAAGTTTGACCATGGTTTTTTACAACAATATGGAATGTTGCGTAAAGACAGAGAACGTAACAACTAGATACTTCAAAATTGTGTCAGGAGTACGACAGAGATGCGTTTTATCGCTTTTTTTATTTGTCATTTTAATGGACTATGTTTTGAGAGAAGCAAGTGACTTCGGAGTAACAGTCAGAAATAAAATCCTCTCGGACCTCGATTTTGCGGATGATTTGGCACTTCTGGAAAGAAAAAAGCATCGACTCTAAGAGCTCTTTAAAAAACTGAGCGTTAAAGCAGAGAATGTTTGCCTAAACATCAACATAGACAAGACTAAATCAATGGCAATATCAGGCTCGCCAGTCGAGCTTCTGTACAAAAATTGTAGGGTCGAACAGGTCCATGAAATTAAGTACCTCAGAAGCTGGATCGATTACTCAGGAGAGGTAAAAAAATCAGGTCAAGAGAAGAATCGGCATGGCAAAAGCTGCTTTCAACAAACTTAAGCCAGTATGAAAATCAAAGAAGTACTCGCTTGCACTAAAGCTACGACTTCTTAATAGCAACGTTTTGTCCGTGCTATTGTATGCCAATGAGTGCTGGAAACAAGATGTTGGGGCAGAGAAAAGACTCGTAGCTTTCGAAAATATGTGCTTGAGACGCATGTTGAATATCAGTTGGCGTCAACAAGTCAGCAACATCGAGGTCCACAGACGAACTTGCCAGCCGCTTATTACTGAAGTGATTAAGAAGAAGAGATGGAACTATCTTGGCCACGTCCTTCGAATGGAGGACTCCAGAATCCCGAACCAGGTTAAAAAATGGCAGCCGCATGGGCGTCGACAGAGGGGAAGACCGAGAAACACGCCCAGACACACGTACGATCGTGATCTACCCAGTGCTCACACATCACTACAACTCCAGTGGGAGGATGCACTCGCCGCAGAGCCAACCTGTGGCGTTTACCGAGGCTTCGTCGATGCTCTATGCGCCACAGATGGCTCAGGAGGACCTAAATTCTAAGTAAGTTAATTTTGTGTTTTTCTCAAAGAAGTGAAGAAAAGTTCAAGTTCTCTTCTGAAGTTTCTCAAAGAAAAGAAAAAAAGTTACAGGTAAATTCTGAATTTTTCCAAAGAAGAGAAAAAGTTCCACTTTAATTCTAAGTTTTGTCAACGAAGTGAAGAAAACTTCAAGTTCAATTCTGTACTTTTCCAAACAAGAGAAAAAAGTTCCACTTCAGTTCTGAATTTTCTCAAAGAATAAAAATTCAAGTTCTGATCTGAAATTTTCCGTAGAAGATAGAAAAAGTTATACTTCGATTCTGAATTTTTCCCTAAGAAGAGAAAAAAAATTTATCACTTAATATCTCTCAGACTTTGGTGAAAGCCCTGTTAACATATCTCAGATTCTTACATACCTTATATGAACCCTTCTAGTAGTATATATATCTGAAAATTCCTTTTCTTACATCTCCGAAATTTTAATAAAAATTCTAAACCTTTGACGTGCTAGTGTACCCAAAAATAATGGTCACATAACAAAGTAATGCATAAAATATTTTTATTGAAATAACAACATGTAGAATATTAACATGAAAAATGTGTTAAATAAATGATTATGCATTATTAGTATCATTGAAAAACTTTTGCCATTTTGAATCTGTTCCATAAAATAATTTATTCTGTTCTCTCTTGATAGTGTAGGTATTCTCTTCTCTTAGTTCGTAACCAGTAGAATAATCATTAATCCTTTTTGAGTCATTCACAATTTTTACTGTGTTGTCAGCTACAGGTTCAATATTCGTTTCGTCTTTGGTACTAGTGGCTTCATTTACTATATCTGTTGGTATTTGATCAATGGCAGTAATAATGTTCACCTGCGCGTTATTTTACATCAATTCATCTTTATATTCATTAGTGATATTGTCTGCCAATGCCCTTTTTATTTGCCAGTGATTTCACTGCCTTTCCTGGATCTATTCTGAAGCTTCTTTTTTTCTGCCTTGTCTAGTCATATGTCTCTTATTGCCCCATAGTATGGATGTCTACTTTTCCTTCTACACTGTGGTCGCTTTCTGTCATGTATAACAAAGCACGGCGTCTGGTTATGGACACCAACCGTTATTCACCAAGACAGCTTCTAAATCTACAGTCTATCTACATTCTTTCTTGTGCTTCTTTTGTTTTTCATCAGCT
The DNA here is from genome assembly GCA_027921565.1 of Artemia sinica. Classification (NCBI taxonomy): domain Eukaryota; kingdom Metazoa; phylum Arthropoda; class Branchiopoda; order Anostraca; family Artemiidae; genus Artemia; species Artemia sinica. The sequence goes on from CM051259.1 coordinate 74,373,589, forward strand.
TCATGGCAATATTCCAAAATCTCTTCAAAAAACTCCTCAGTTTATTTCTGATTCAGCTCCATATAACCTTCATTCGTCACATAATATCTGCATTCCTCCTACTCCCACTGTGCGATCAGATTTCAATCCCCTCGTCGCTTGTCATCAGGTTTGGAACTCCCTGCCTTCTTCAGTACAGAAATGCCACTCGTTTGGCACTTTCAAGAGGATTCTTAAGGACCATTTAGTTAAGAATCAAACAGAATAGTTTTTTTTGTGGAGTTGATGTCCCCTGATTGTTTAGTTTTGTTATATGGTGTTCTTCTCTGCGTTATGACTCCCAGGCCTCAGGTATGGTCTCTTTTTAATTTTATATGTTGTTTGGCGATTGATTTCTTTTTTATGGTTGTTTGGATATATTGTATTTTTTTTCTCATTCCCCCTTGTATCCCTGGCCATGGAGCCTTTCGAGGGGGATTAGAAGTGTTGTCATTGGATTGTGTATGTATTATGGAATAAAAACTCTGAACTCTGAACTATTATCCCATTATTATTACACAGGTAACAGCTCATGCACGTAGACAAACTATGGTTTATGATATTGCTAGAAGAGTACGCCTGTCTTCTTTTGACCTTCCGTTGGATACTAATACCCGAAAGATGGCGATATGATTTATCAACAGGTAACACGTTGCTAGAAGCATGTGCAAGAATTTGACCCTCATCGTCAACTATAAGTTCTTTGCTTGCATTCTCTTTGAGCACTATCATCTCTGGATATCTATTTTTGGAATATTCGCCACGAGCATTGTTGAATTGTTTCGATAGTCCAAAGAAATTTAATCTCTTACGGTCATGACAATGCACGCATACATTTCCAATAAGATACCCACTATTGCTTGTTTCATAATTCAAATATTTGTTTTTGTCTGCATTTAACGCAACGATGACTTTATCATGTTCACACACTTTCTTCAAATATTTCATCTTCATTTTTTTAATATGATGCAAGCGTTTATGCTTCCATTGTACAAAAACACTGATTTAAAAGATAAAATAAACTAGGTAGTGTCGATTACCAGCCATAGAGTACCACTGGTACAGCTTCATAAATAAATAAAAAAATAATAACAGTTGAATAATTTATCAGTCCAAAAAAAGAAAAGTCCTACTACAAACATTATTTTTCTAATAGTAAAAATCACAACTAACATATCTATATCATTCTCATTTGGTATTTCGAAAATATTAAATATGATTTTTTTTTTGTTTTAAGTATATTTCATTCATTTTATGACATAAAAAAAGTTGAAAAATTTCAATGTTAAAAAAAAGTTCAAAAAATAGAAAAAAAGTTTAATAAAAATAAATACAAAAAAGAGGCGGGGTGTGGGGACAAAACGTTAAGGGGTTTGAGGGGCATTGGAGCCTTTGGAGGTTTGTTCATCGATGAAAAAGGACTGTCGTATTATTGCCTAGAATGTATACGACTTTTTGTAGTAGCTCCAACAGTATACCCACTATGGACGTCGTCATATCCATAACCCCCTCACTACTTGATTTCTAGGGATCGTTCTGGATTTCTAAGGATTGTTCTGGATTTCTATATTAAAATCTATTATCGGCTTCTTTTAATATAAAGCATTTAAAATCCCACTTTATATTCACTTAATGTAGGAGTCCTATAAAAATGTAAATCGATTTCATCCGACCCAAATATAAAATTTATTAATATAACTATTAATGGCAAAAGGCCCTTGAAACCACTCTAACTCATACGACAAAATTATGCATGAGAGCCATGGAACTCTCAGAACATGTTGCGGTCTGGCCTTGATACGGTTCATAGACGCTCAAAAGTGTCTGGCCTTGATACAGATCACTGAATCTCAAAAGGGAATGACCTTGATACAGATCACTGAACCTCAAAGGTGCCTAGCCTTCATAGAGCTCAATGGCCCTCAAAAGTACCTTGGAAAGGCGCCAAGGAACTAAAGTATCCAAAGTATAATCAAGGACTCTACTCTTGTATAGCTTAGGTCAAAATACAAATTGAAGTAAAATTGCACATCCTTCGTCTTGCTTTGCTGAATAGCCAGTAAAAAATGTTTATGAGATAAAATATATTAAAAAGTTAAAACATACTTAAAGTTAAAAGATATTTGAAAAAGGATGTTAAAAGATTCAGACAAAAAGAAACTAAAAGAAAAAGAAGATGATAAATCCAGTAACTGAATGGGTGCCAATGAATACCAAGTTCCAGATGCCTCGAATAAGATAGCCAAAGAAGTAACCATATCATGCTTAAGTCACCATATTTTTAGCCGAAATACACCGAAGGTAGATTTTTCCAGGGTAGAAATTTTGCACCTTGTTTGAAGCAGTCTCATGCAAGGATTTTCAAGTAGCCCCTTTATCACACCCCTCCTCCATCCTATGCAGTACTAACTTTTTAGCAGAGGGGTGGGCCCGATGGATCTTGATGTAACCATACAGCAGAGCCAAAGAGGAGGATTTGTCCCCTTGATTACCCCCACCCCTCCCGTATTAAACTATAGGCATGTTGTACCTTGTTTAAATTACAAACGTGCATTGACGACATAAGGTTGGTATGTCCCCCCCCCCCCCCCCAAAAAAAGTCTTCCTCTCTTGCCAGAAGCTTATTAACCGTGAAGTAGGCAGGCTGCACTGTTTGAGCTTGAATCATTAAAAATAATACCTGAATTGTTTCTTCCAGTTGTCCTTGTAGCCTATTAACTTTTTCTTGAAGACTGTCAATTTCACTTTGAGCCGCATACAGCGAAAGCTCAATCTGCTGTCTAGTTGAGGATATACTGCTGTTGATGTCATGCTGGGATTTTAAGGAATCTTCTGTCATTACCAGTTTAGCCTGTATGAAGATATATATACTGTGAAATGCAGAAGAGATTGACTTAAGAATGAATAGCAATTTAAAATAGGGCATCTATAAACTCTAACAGAATCCCTATCATGGTTGCAGAAGCAGCTGCAATCTAGTAAAGAGCGAACCACATCCAAAAGTAATCAAAAGTAAAAAAAAGTGTTTTGAAAAAAACTGCCTGATTTAAAAATGGTAACTATTATTTCGGTTTGTCTTAAAAGTAAAAGTTTATTGCGAAAGGAAATTCAAGGTGATTTGAAAAAAGCCTGAAACCCCTCGAAAATGGTGTCAGACGAAAATGAAAAAGGTACCATTGGAATCAGTATCGTCGAAAACCTTGTACAGTGAAATTACAGTTCCTCACTTTGAACAATAAGGAAAATTACTTTCTTAGATAAGATATTTATTTCAAAAAAGTCGTTATCACAAGCCCACAAAGGGCCGAATTCGGACTTTGGAGTCGACAATATAAATGGTTACACTAAAAATGCAAAGAAAAACAACAAAATAGAGAAAATCATAATGAACAATCATTTAAAAGTCAATAATTAAAACTGTAAAAAGTCAATTAAAAAATTAAAAAGATAAAAACTGGTCAAACTAAACTTAGAGCGAGACATAAATGCATTAAAAAACTGGTCAAACTAAACTTAGAGCGAGACATAAATGCATTTAAATTAAAAGGGATACTAAGAAAATGTCAATAATTCAACTACAGTACATCAATAAAAGAGTTAAAAACAATAAAAACTGGTCAAAAAAGGGGGGCAAGCAAATGAGTGCAAGAACCTGGGCAGTACCATCAGCTAATAAACAAAAAAGAGGGGGGGGGGAGAAAGAAACTATTGAGACATTTTATTTATTTTTTCTGTAATGAAGGGGATAAAAGTCTTTCGTATCTGGAAGTAACGCAGCGAATGGGGGACAAAGCAGGGATGGGCTCAGAAACAGCTCGAGGCGGCCGTAATCTGGATGGGGAGTGACGTTTGGGAAAAATACTTGTCGTCCGAGGGTTTGTTATGGCATTTTTTGCAAAACGGAGGCACAACGAAACCCTCCTTTGCTCCAGGGTTTTCAGACTATTTTTTTTTAGGAGCAGAGAGTATGGCACCTTGCCTTCTTTGAAAATTATTCGCAAGGCCCTTTTTTGAATTGATTCGATTTTTTCCGATTCTTCGCGAGAGATACCAGGGTGCCAAACTGGACAAGCATATTCTAGATGCGGGCGGACAAAAGACGTGTAAATTCGTAAGGAGTGGGAAGGGGGGACGCTGAATTTATTTAGGAGCTTAAAGAGGGCGATAAACACATTAGCTCTATGGATGATGTCTTTAACGTGGATATCCCACTTTAAATTTGAAGAAATTGTGACGCTAAGTAGTTTAAATGAGGACACAGAAATTTCAGGAGGGATAGGATTAAGAAAATAGGGCGAGGATTTGAGGAAACAAATGGGCATTATCATGGACTTAGAGGTGTTTACTGTCATGTCTAAGTCTAAGGCCTCCTCTCCAATTTCATTGAGGATACTCATAGATTCACTTATTAAATTTCTGAAGCAAGTTTCAACAACCGTTAGGTCATCAACAAATTTCCATCATTCTTACATGGGTAGCACTGATCTGTCTTCCTTTTTTTTCTTCTTTTTTTTCTAACAAGGCTAGCGAGTGACCAGAAAATAATAGAGAGATGTTTAATAGCTCAATCGAACTGAAATTAAATTTGCTAGTTCCCTTTTTAAGTGACGAAAAAGATTGGGGGGCATCTAGCCCTCCTCCCCCCAAAGGCACCTGATCAATATTTTGAGATAGCCTTTTTTTCAACATATTTGAAGAGTTCAATAAAAATGGCTTTGGTAATAATATGACCCTCCTTAGTCCCTGGGGAAAGGGCTGTACGCGGTATCGGGCGTATTGGTATCAGGTGTACCGGTATCGCGCGTATCGGTATCAGGAGTATTGGTATCGCGGATATCGGTATTGGGCATATAGGTACCAGATGTTTTTTTCAATCACGGTCTCAACAGTAGCTGCAACCTAGTAAAGCGCGAATCACAGCCCATAGTAACCAAAAGTTAAAAAACCCGTTTTGAAATAAAAAAATAGCTAGTGAGAAAAATTGCCATTTGACACTGATTCAATTCAGGAATGGTAAATAACATTTCGATTCATCTTGAAAGTAAAAGTTTATTGCGAAAACAAATTTATCTTAATTCCGAAAAAAGCCTAAAACCCCTCGAAAAGGGCGTCAGATCACAATGAAAAGTGCACCGTTTAAATCAGCATGGTCAAAAACCTAAAATAGAGCAATTACAGTCCCCCGCCTTGAACTCCAACGAAATTCACTTTTTTGCATTGGTATCACTTATATGTCTCGTTTTTTCTACCAGGGCTAGGGGATGAGCAGAAAATCATAGATTTATGTATCATAGATCTTTGAACCAACTTGTTTTTGTCAACCTCTTTCCTCTGTAATTCCCTTTCGGTGGCCTTTGCATATATATTCTACTAAGTTTATTTGCTGCTTGTGCCGATGTAGCCTACAGACTCTGGCTACAAAATGATCTTATCTCCTTCTCTCCACCAGGACTAAGTACTTTTCCCCCTCCTTAGGAATAAAAATTAAGAACAATGAGCAAATATTTTACTTTTTTTTTAGAATATGGAGATCTGAGGGAGAGTACTAAAATAAAACAAAATAAATAAGAAAGAAAGGAATACGACTTCAACGAAAATTACATGCTTATGGTCATAAACTACTTTCTGTATAATCATTAAATCAAACTTCCATTCCCAGTTTTTGCATATTAAGCTTAGATCTTATTTCAAACAGTTCGTGACAACGAACTGTAAGTAAGGAGCGATGCGGCTCAATAATAACCGAAACTCTAAGAAAGAGAGTCTTGATAACAATGGATAAATCAAAAGAATCGAATTTAGATGCTTATTCAAAATATGCAAAACTCATCAGTAAGGAGAGAGGTATTACCGCGATCAGTACAAGATCATTGACCTACTTTAGAGGACTAGAATCCTAACTATACAAGATCAAAGACCAGGACATGTGACATCATTAGATAAGGAAATTTAATCTCGTGAACATTCTTATCTGGGAGTTAGAAATACTGACGGAACAAGATATTTCTTTGACAAAATTTCTTCAAGAAACATGATAAATTTGGAAGGCTTCATAGGAATTTAAAATGAATCTGTGCACAGTTGCCAGAACAAAAGGAAACGTCAGAGATTAAATGACATTTTAGGGGACTTGAAAGTAGAAACGAAAAAGGTAAGGCATCTCAGGAAATGCTAACTCTATTAAGAGATACATATTATTTTTTATTTTGGTGGTTCTCGACTGTGTTCTGTTTAATACACAAATACCATCTGAACAGTGTTTTCATTATAAAATATGTTTTAACATTATAGTATACTAAAAAGTTGATACTAATAGAGATGCAGATACCAAGAAAGGAATTTTAATAAATAAATTCAGAACAATCCTTAGAAATCCTTAGAAATCAACTAGTGTCAATCTGGTGGATATGGATTACCCTTTACTAACATTTTTCCAAGGGCCAAAGGTCAACCCCCCCCCCATTTTTAATGAAATACACCTTTACATTATAATTTTTGTGTCTAAAATTCATCCATCATTAAAAAGATTTGAATATTGGTCTCGTATGTAATAACTAATTTGGTGGATATGGATTACTCTTTACTAACATTTTTTCCACATAACTGTTTGAACATAAGAAAAGTATAGAAAACCCAATTTCTGTTCCTGTACTGATCAATTTCTCAGTCACCATCTTTAATCATTCTTAAACAATACTGAAGAAAAAAACCACTGTTTATCGACATTAAATTCTTAAGAAGGCTATTTTTTCATTGAAATGAACCTTTTCAATATAATTTTCATGTCTAAAATTCATCTATTATTAAAATAATTTGAATATTGTTCTCTTATGTAATAGTCAATCTGGTGGATATGGATTACCCTTTACTAACATTTTCCCAAGGGCCAAACATTGGGTACATTTTTGTATATTTTTTAATAAAGTGTGGTTTTACGTTTCAGAAATAAGCACATCCCGGTTTAAAATACATCTGATTTTATTAATAACAATTGATTTTTCTAATAGAGTTGTATTTTAATTTTCAGAAATATGAACATCACAGTTTAAAAAACATCTGATTCTATTATTAAAATGGTTTGAATATTGTTCTCGTATGTAATAATCAATCTGGTGGATATGGATTACCCTTTACTAACATTTTTCGAAGGGCCAAACATTGGTTTACATTTTTACATGTTTTTTAATAAAGTGTGGTTTTACGTTTCAGAAATAAGCACATCCCGGTTTAAAATACATCTGATTTTATTAATAGCAATTGATTTTTTTAATAAAGTTGGATTTTAATTTTCAGAAATATGAACATCACAGTTTAAAAAACATCTGATTTTATTAATAACATTGATTTTTTTAATAAAGTTGGGTTTTTTTCATTGAAATACACCTTTTCAATATAATTTTCGTCTCTAAAATTGATCTATTATTAAAACGATTTGAATATTGTTCTCGTACGTAATAGTCAATCTGGTGGATATGGTTTACCCTTTACTAACATTTTTCCAAGGGGGGCCACCACTGTTTATCGACATTAAATTATTAAGAAGGCTATTTTTTCTTTGAAATACACCTTTACATTATCATTTTTGTGTCTAAAATTCATCCATTATTAAAATGATTTGAATATTGGGCTCGTATGTGATAACCAATATGGGGGATATGGATTACCCTTTACTAACATTTTTTCTCACCGAACTGTTTGAACATAAGAAAAGTATAGAAAACCAATTTCTATTTCTGTATCGATCAATTTCTCAGTCACCATCTTTAATCATTCTTAAACAATACTGAAGAAAAAAAACCACTGTTTCTCGACATTAAATTATTAAGAAGGCTATTTTTTCATTGAAATGCACCTTTTCAATATAATTTTCATGTCTAAAATTCATCTACTATTAAGATAATTTGAATATTGTTCTCGTATGTAATAGTCAATCTGGTGGATATGGATTACCCTTTGCTAACCTTTTTCCAAGGGCAAAACATTGGGTACATTTTTGCATATTTTTTAATAAAGTGTGGTTTTACTTTTCAGAAATATACACATCCCGGTTTAAAATTCACCTGATTTTATTAATAATAATTGATTTTTTTAATAAAGTTGGATTTAAATTTTTCGAAATATGAATATCACAGTTTAAAAAAACATCTGATTCTATTATTAAAATGATTTGAATATTGTTCTCGTATGTAATAGTCAATCTCGTGGATAAGGATTAGCCTTTACTAACATTTTTCCAAGGACCAAACATAGGATAAATTTTTACATATTTTTTTAATAAAGTGTGGTTTTACTTTTCAGAAATATTCTGTTTAAAATACATCTGATTTTATTAATAACATTTGATTTTTTTTAAATAAAGTTGGATTTTAATTTTCAGAAATATGAACATCACAGTTTAAAAAACATCTGATTTTATTAATAATATTGAGTTTTTTTAATAAAGTTGAGATTTTTTCATTGAACTACACCTATTCAATATAATTTTCGGCTCTAAAATTGATTTATTATTAAAACGATTTGAATATTGTTCTTATATGTAATAGTCAATCTGGTGGATATGGCTTACCCTTTACTAACATTTTTCCAAGGGGGGTCACCGCTGTTTATCGACATTAAATTATTAAAAATTGCTATTTTTTCTTTGAAATACACATTTACATTATAATTTTTGTGTCTAAAATTCATCTATTATTAAACTGATTTGAATATTGGTCTCGTAAGTAATAGTCAATTTGGTGGATATGGATTACCCTTTACTAACATTTTTTCCCCACCGAACTGTTTGAACATAAGAAAAGTATAGAAAACCAATTTCTATTTCTGTATCGATCAATTTCTCAGTCGCCATCATTAATCATTCTTAAACAATACTGAAGAAAAAAACACTGTTTATCGACATTAAATTATTAAAAAGGCTATTTTTTCATTGAAATGCACCTTTTCAATATAATTTTAATGTCTAAAATTCATCTATCATTAAAATGACTTGAATATTGTTCTCTTATGTAATAGTCAATCTGGTGGATACGGCTTACCCTTCACTAACATTTTTCCAAGGGGGGCCACCGCTGTTTATCGACATTAAATTATTAAAAAGGATATGTTTTCTTTTAAATACACATTTACATCATAATTTTTGTGTCTAAAATTCATCTATTATTAAACTGATTTGAATATTGGTCTCGTATGTAATAGTCAATTTGGTGGATATGGATTACCCTTTACTAACATTTTTTTCCCACCGAACTGTTTGAACATAAGAAAAGTATAGAAAACCAATTTCTATTTCTGTATCGATCAATTTCTCAGTCACCATCTTTAATCATTCTTAAACAATCCTGAAGAAAAAAACACTGTTTATCGACATTAAATTATTAAAAAGGCTATTTTTTCATTGAAATGCACCTTTTCAATATAATTTTCATGTCTAAAATTCATCTATTATTAAAATAATTTGAATATTGTTCTCGTATGTAATAGTCAATCTGGTGGATATGGATTACCTTTACTAACATTTTTCTAAGGGCCAAAGGCCACCCCCATTTTTCTGAAATAAACCTTGACATTATAATTTTTGTATCTAAAATCCATCCATTATTAAAATGATTTGAATATTGGTCTCGTATGTAATAGTCAATTTGGTGGATATTGATTACCCTTTACTAACATTTTTTTCCCACCGAACTGTTTGAACATGAGAAAAGTATAGAAAACCAATTTTCTATTTCTGTATCGATCAATTTCTCAGTCACCATCTTTAATCATTCTTAAACAAAACTGAAGAAAAAAAACCACTGTTTATCGACATTAAATTATTAAGAAGGCTATTTTTTCATTGAAATGCATCTTTTCAATATAATTTTCATGTCTAAAATTCATAAATTATTAAAATGATGTGAATATTGTTCTCATATGTAATAGTCAATCTGGTGGATATAGACTACCCTTTACTAAAATTTTCCAATGGCCAAACATTGGGTACATTTTTGCATACTTTTTAATAAAGTGTGGTTTTACTTTTCAGAAATATGCAAAACCCAGTTTAAAATACATCTGATTTTATTAATAACAATTGATTTTTTTTAATAAAGTTGGATTTTAATATTCAGAAATATGAACATCACAGTTCAAAAAACATCTGATTCTATTATTAAATTTATTTGAATATTGTTCTCGTATGTAATAGTCAATCTGGTGGATATGGATTATCCTTTACTAACATTTTTCCAAGGGCCAAACATTGGGTACATTTTTGCATATTTTTTTTATAGAATATGGTTTTACTTTTCAGAAATATGCACATCCCGGTTTAAAATATATCTGATTTTATTAACAACAATTGATTTTTTTTAATAAAGTTGGATTTTAATTTTCAGAAATATGAACATCACAGTTCAAAAAACATCTGATTTTATTAATAACATTGATTACTTTTAATAAAGTTGGGTTTTTTTCATTGAAATGCACCTTTTCAATATACTTTTCGTCTCTAAAATTCATCTATCATTAAAATGACTTGAATATTGTTCTCATATGTAATAGTCAATCTGGTGGATATGGTTTAACCTTTACTAACATTTTCCAAGGGGGGCCACCACTGTTTATCGACATTAAATTATTAAGAAGGCTATTTTTTTTTGAAATACAGATTTATATTATAATTTTAGTGTCTAAAATTCATCTATTATTAAAATGATTTGAATATTGGTCTAGTATGTAATAGTCAATTCGGTGGATACGGATTACCCTTTACTAACATTTTTTCCCCACCGAACTGTTTGAACATAAGAAAAGTATAGAAAACCCGATTTCTAGGTTACTAGGTTACTTGCGCGCACGTAACCTTGTCTAAATTAATTGGAAAAATTAGAATCGAACTTTGACTCTTCTTTGGTAAAATTCAGAATGGGGCTAACTTAACAGTGTTTTTTTCTAATAATAGATGAATTTTTGACACAAAAATTATAATGGAAAGGTGTATGAATGAAAGCTGAGAAATTGTTCGTTACAGGAATAGAAAATTGGTTTTTTATACTTTTCTTATGTTCAAACAGTTCGCTGGGGAAAAAATGTTAGCAAAGGGTAATCCATATCCACCAAATTGACTATTACATACGAGACCAATATTCAATTCATTTTAATTATAGATGAATTTTAGGCACAAAAATTATAATTTAAATGAGTATTTCAAAGAAAAAATAGCCTTCTTAATAATTTAATGTCGAAAAACAGTGGTGGCCTTCCATAGAAAAATGTTAGTAAAGGGTAAACCATATTCATCAGATTGACAATTACATACGAGAACAATATTCAAATCGTTTTAATAATAGATCAATTTTAGAGACGAAAATTATATTGAAAAGGTGCATTTCAATGAAAAAAACCTAACTTTATTAAAAAAAACAATGTTATTAATAAAATCAGATGTTTTTTAAATTGTGATGTTCATATTTCTGAAAATTAAATCCAACTTTATTAAAAACAAATCAATTGTTATTAATAAAATCAGATGTATTTTAAACTCGGATGTGCATATTTCTGAAAAGTTAAACCATACTTTATTAAAAAATATGCAAAAATGTACCCAATGTTTGGCCCTTGGAAAAATGTTAGTAAAGGGTAATCCATATCCACCAGATAGACTATTACATACAAGAACAGTATTCAAATCATTTTAATAATAGAATCAGATGTTTTTTAAACTGTTATATTCATATTTCTGGAAATTAAAATCCAACTTTATTACAAAAATCAATTGTTATTAATAAAATCAGATGTATTTTAAACTGGGTTGTGCATATTTCTGAAAAGTAAAACCACAATTTATTAAAAAATATGCAAAAATGTACCCAATGTTTGGCCCTTGGGAAAATTTTAGTAAAGGGTAATCCATATCCACCAGATTGACTATTACATATAAATCATTTTAATAATAGATGAATTTTAGACATGAAAATTATATTGAAAAGGTGCATTTCAATGAAAAAACAGCCTTCTTAATAATTTAATGTCGATAAACAGTGTTTTTTTTTTCTTCAGTATTGTTTAAGAATGATTAAAGATGGTGACTGAGAAATTGATCGATACAGAAATAGAAATTGGGTTTTCTATACTTTTCTTATGTTAAAACAGTTCGGTGGGGAAAAAAATGTTAGTAAAGGGTAATCCATATCCACCAAATTGGTTATTACATACGAGACCAATATTCAAATCATTTTAATGATGGATGAATTTTAGACACAAAAATTATAATGTAAAGGTGTATTTCAGAAAAAAAATCGTGGGTGGCCTTTGGCTCTTAGAAAAATGTTAGTAAAGGTAATCCATATCCACCAGATTGACTATTACATACGAGAACAATATTCAAATCATTTTAATAATAGATGAATTTTAAACATGAAAATTATATTGAAAAGGTGCATTTCAATGAAAAAATGGCATTCTTAATAATTTAATGTCGATAAACAGTGGTTTTTTTTTTTCTTCAGTATTGTTTAAGAATGATTAAAGATAGTGGACTGAGAAATTGATCGACACAGAAATAGAAATTGGGTTTTCTATACTTTTCTTATGTTAAAACAGTTCGGTGGGGAAAAAAATGTTAGTAAAGGGTAATCCATATCCACCAAATTGGTTATTACATACGAGACCAATATTCAAATCATTTTAATGATGGATGAATTTTAGACACAAAAATTATAATGTAAAGGTGTATTTCAGAAAAAAAATAGGGGTGGCCTTTGGCCCTTGGAAAAATGTTAGTAAAGGGTAATCCATATCCACCAGATTGACACTAGTTGATTTCTAAGGATTTCATGTGTATTATACAGAACACACTTGTACTTGTGTATTATACAGAACACAGTCAAGAACCACCAAAAAAATGTATTGCTTAATAGAGTTAGCATTCCCTGAGATGCCTTACCTTTTTTGTTTCTACTTTCAAATCCCCTAAAATTTCAATTAATATCTGACGTTTCCTTTTTTCTGGCAACTGTGTACAGATACATTTTAAATTCCTATGAAGCCTTCCAAATTTATCATGTCTCATGGAGAAATTCTGTCAAACAAATATCTTGTCCCGTCAGTATTTCTAACTCCCAGATAAGAGTGTTCAGGAGATGAAATTTCCTTATCTGATGATGTCACATGTCCCGGTCGTTGATCTTGTATAGTTTGGATTCAAGTCCTCTAAAGTAGGTCAATGATCTTGTACTGATCGCGGTAATACCTCTGCCCCTACTCTCATCAAGTTTAATGTTACTCATCAAAAGTTACGACTCTGAGAAAATTTGTCCATGTTTTATAAAAAAGGGAAAAACGCCCCTAAAACATCAAGTGATCTCAAGGAAAATCTCACCATCAGATTTCGGAAATCAGAGAACCTTACTGTAGAGGTTTCAAGCATTCTATATACAAAAATGTGGAATTTCGTTTTTTTTAGGATTTCTTTGCCTGTCTCCATGGCCCCCGGGGCAGGGGTGGATTCAGGACCTTTTTAGGGGGGGGGTCAAAATAGTTTGATCCCATAAACTTGAGTTAGGAACAAGTTTAATTAACGCAAACATGTGTTAACTAAGTAAATTACACTACTTTAGACGACTTTAGGAAGGGCACGTAACTTACGAATTAACTTACGTAACGAACTTCTACATTCGTATATTTTTATTACGTAAATTAGGGGGTTAGCCCCCTAGTCAATACCTCGCTCTTTACGATAAAGTTCAAATTTTTGTTCCAATTCTTTAAGAATGACCTCATAATCACAAAGGCCGTTAATTAGAATAAATAGCTCTGATGAAAGTACAAAAAAAAATTTAGCGTAAAGAGCGAGGTAATGACTAGGAAGCGAACCTCCCAATCATATACGTAATAATTTCTGTTCATTTTATGTTTTGATGTTGCTCCTTACTTTAAGTTAAACCAACTTTTTTTTTATTTAATTCGCTAAAGAAGTGAAGTCTTTCAATAAAACATGAAGTAAAAATGCCCTTCGATTTAGGAACATCCATAGCTTGCTCTTTACAATAAAGTTCTTGGCACTTTCAACAAAGTTTCCAATTCTAAATAAACAGCCCCTGTATTTCAGTTGCCGTTCTTAAGAAATTAGGACAAACAGTAAATTTTTAGCGTAAAAAACAATGTATTGAGGAAGGGGCAACCTTTTTATACGGAATAATTTCTGTTTGTTTTTAGTTTTTATGTTGCTCCTTACTTTCAGTTTGATCGTTTTTCAAATATTGCCGGTAAATCTGGCTCACCCTCCATGAAATTTACCCTCCCCCTACGGGGAAACTCCTCCATGGGACTTTCATCCAACATAAAGTGCACCCCACACCCCATCAAATTTCCTCTACACAGTTCCATCTTCGCTGAAAATCCCCCTCAGCGTAAAATATTTTGCGGACGATTCAGTCTGAAAAATTCTCCTTAGCATAGTTTCATTGGAAAAAGACTTTTATCACTTCATTTGAAATCGGTTTCTCGATCACTCCGGAAATGACCCCTTACCTGGAAATTTGTTTCAGGAAATCAAAACACGCGGAAAATAGCCCCCGGATAGTTTCCCGGAACATCTCCACATGCAAAATTGAGTTGGCAAAGAGAATGTAAGACAATTAAAAATAATTTCGCATAGGAATTCTGTCAAATCCCCCTAGTGCAAAATTTCCCCTGGAAAATTCACCCCCCCCGGAATTTCCATCCCCAAGGAAGATTTTCCCTATGAAAATCCACCCCGAGCACAAAATCTCCACCCCCTCCCCTACAAAATTTCTGTATACTTCCCAATAACAAATATTATAAGTAAACAATGGGCAAACTTCACAACTTACAGTTCTCTAACCATGGACTGTGGGGGGTCATTTTACCCCTAAGGACATAGTTATTTACCACAGTATAGTTCAACTATACTGAACAAAATGGATATCTAAAAATTTGTATCAGATAACTTTGGGGAAAAAGGGTGCGTAGGAGGGGAGCTAGTTGCCCTACAATTATTTAGCCACCTAAAAAGGGCACTACAACTTTTAATTTTTGTTCAAATGCACCCTCTCCCGATCTTCTAGGACCCTTATTTCGATAAGATCACTCCTGGAAAAAAAAACACGAATCCGGGATCTTTCTTCTGGCAAAAATAGCAAAATTCCACATTTTTTTTTTTTTTATATAGGAGCTTGAAACTTGTACAGCAGGGTTTTGTAGAGTGCTGAATCTGATGGTGAGATTCTCATTAAGATTCTTTGAATTTTAGAGGGTGTTTCCCCCTATTTCAAAAATCAGGCAAATTTTCCCAGACTCATAACTTTTGATGGGTAACACTAAACTTGATGAATTTTATATATTTAGAATCAGAATAAAAAGCTGTTTCTTTTGGTGCATCTTTGATATCAAAATTCCGTTCAATTTCTTTTAGACTTTCGGTTACTATTGAGCCGAGAAAATTCTCGCCTTCCCCCCCCCCCCCTAAAAGCAAAACACAGCAAACAAAACGGTGTCATTGAATATGTTCACCCTTGATGGCCCATCCAGAATCATACTTACTTCTAGCTGACGAATTTTCGCTTCTAATCCGGTCTTCTCTGCTTTCAACATTCCGATTTCTTGTTCAAAACCACCAAAAAGAACTGACCTAGCCTCCAAGTCAGCCAAATTTTGGGACTTCTCTCTTTCTGCTAAAATAAGTTGAGTACTTAGCTCTTCTTTTACTTTTTCTGCCTCTTGAAGATCCGATAAATACTAGAAATTAATTTGAATCAGAATTGAAATCGGACTGCCGGGACGCAGTAAAAACGAGGACCATAGTCAAGATCAATTTCGGTAAGTCTACACCCGATCTTACAAACAGAGATGCGTGCGAAATTCAGATTCTGCTAGTACATTTTGAGCTGTTTTCTGAATTAGCAGTAAATATTGAGACTTTTTGAATTCTAGCTTTTGAAGAAAGAATTCTCAGTTTGATGATACTTAAAAAATAAAATTTTTCGAAAAGAAATTAAAAGATATCCTTTTTTACATGTTCCTGCTAGAGGTTAAATAATCCTGAAGGTTTTCATACACAGATATTTATAGAATAATTACAGAATATTTACAGGATTTTCATAGACAGAATATTTAGATAGTTTACTATTGCCGAAGTTGTTAAATATATTTGCCAAACAGAATGTTTTAAGAAATTGAGTAAAAACTGAGAATGTCAAAAATCTGCATAGTCCAAACAGCCAAATCTCATAGTCAAAGGATACTTCGAATACTGTGTGAATCTTGAAAAACAAACTCCTACAAAAGATTTTATGGTCAATTTTTAATGTTTTTCTTATATTTTATGTTTTATTTCTTGTATGTTTCATGTTTTTTTGCATATTTTCTGTCTTTTTCCTCTGTCGACATTTTTCGTCCGGTCCTTTGACTGAAATAGGATGGCAATGTGGAAAGCTAACTTCTGAAGATAAATAATAATAAGCATTAAAGAAAACCGTATGTGGTAGTAGAGAAAAATCGAGACAGTAAAATGGAAGGAAATAATTGCCTTGGCCTCGTTTGAATAACAGAGAAACTTTTTCCGACGTTCAAGTTATGACTTTCCTTGTTATTTATTTGGAACATCTATATGTTTTCAGGGCCGTATCTAGGATTTTTGTTGTGGGGCGGTAAGGGGGGGGGGGGGGGGTACAAAAACTTTTTTCGGGAGGGAGGGAGGTACATTAAAAAACTTAAAAACGCATCAAAAATGTGTCTATATTCATTTTTGTTACGTTTTTACGAGTCGAACAAACTTTTCAAGGAGGGAGGGGGATTAAAACCCCCCTAACCTCCCCTGGTTACGGCCTTGTATGTTTTACTTAGGGCAGAAAACTGAGAGTCAGATGTTTTATACATGAACAATGCAAACTGAGTTTTTGTTTGGTAAGCCATTTAGGAATTTACTTTTTTTTTTACATATTCATCAAATAATCTAAGTAGTTATAAAATTTCTAGAAACAATTAAAACAGCGCAATATCGTATAAATTTTGGAGGCAAAACCATTTTTTAGCCCTTTAGCAAAAAAGCCAAGCATCAAATGCCTGCATAGCTCAAATAGTATATACTCGGATGTCATTATTCTTAAATCGTTTTGTTTTCGTATCGAATGGTAGTAACATGTCTACATCCCCCCTCATCTTATTTAGTCTGGATAAGACTGGGTAAGTCTGTGTAAGACTTATTTAGTTTAGCGTGGCTATCATTCAAGTTGTAGTACCTCAATAGTGATATTTGGATCGCGATTTCCAAAGAGAATCTAGGGGGAAGGGAGGAAAAAGCGATTTTCCGTAACTGGCCAAATGTGATAAAATCCCTCCAAAATTACAAGTGATAGCATAACTTACAAGCCTTCTGCTAGTAAGTGGCAACAAGGTAAAAAAAAATTAAAGAATCTAATTCTTTAATCTTAGATTTTGATCAACAGATTTTTGAAATCTTGCTATTTCGCGCAGAACTTTTAAAATATGATTATCCAGTCTTATTTTTCCCAGTTATTAAATTGCCTTATTTTTCCTATTTCATGCATCTTCAACAATAAATAAAAGTTCAGTCATCAGTAGTTTTACTACTGATGACGGCCACTGCATTTGTGACCGAAATATCTGGCATTTTTGTGAATTTCTGTCACTGTTATCATCATCACACTCTATTAAAAGGATTTTATCCCTATTTGAACTTTTATTTATCGTCATGGGAAGGCATTGTGGTCTCCGAAATTATCTATCCATCTTCAAGTCCATCAATTGATAAATCACAACTGAAACGAAATGAAAATATTGAAATATGAGCAAGATATTTTAATAAGGCAGTGAAAAACTGTTTTATTAAAACGAAATCACCGTCTTATTGAAAAAATGTTTTAATTGTAAAAGGAAAGAAAATGTTGTGTAGGAAATTAAATACATGATAAATTATAAAAAGCCAATGTAATCTTTTTGAAACAACAATATCCAGCAAGTCCGCATCCAGGGGGCTGCTGGGTTTGAAACCCCCCCTCGCAACTTTTAGTCCGACATGTGAAAATGTAGCAAACACATATAAAATGCGTGTTATATAGTTTTTGCCACCCCCCCTCCCTCCCAGAAAAAAAAACACCCTCTCCTCCGAACAAAAAATCCTGGATACGCCCTTGATCTTTAGTCTTTTTGAACTACTAGGATTTTATAACGAAAGAAAAAGATATCGACTTTTGCTGTCATTCAAGTATATAAAAAGCCTTTCTTTTTTCAGCTGAAACTCAGGAGCAACATTAAAACTTAAAGGAGCAGATGATATCTGCACCACTCAAGTGACAATATTACTTTTAGAAGGTTTAGGAGGCAGTAGCCTTTCTTCTGTTTGTGTTAATTTCCGATCGTTTTAAGCTTGACTGGATTACTCATTTTATTTTCTGTTTGTTTTAGGATTCATTTATTCATCAATAGTAGTATCTGTTATTTTATGTTTAATGGGATTACTTATTTTAGTTTCTGTTCATTTAAGGTTTGGACCATTATAAGACTTTATTTCCGCTCATCTTATGGCTTTATTATGGCTTTTTTTTTCTTTAAGAAACTTCTTTTTTCGGAAACGTTCATTAAATTAATTTTTGTTCGTTTTTATTGATATATTTTTATTGTTGGTTAATATTAGGAATATTTGTGAAATTTTCTTTTTCTTCTGTGATTAATATCAATACATAGATGTGATTAAATTCTAATTCCCATTGTGGCTTAAAGCATTGTGGCATGGTGTATTGGAGAAATACCATTTTTATAACACACGATAGGATAGCAAACGTGTCCTAGTGAAAATTCCTGAGGAATCATTGAGAAAAATATCCAACAACCGCTCGGGCTTACGATAATAAAACATTTCTGAATAGAGTAAAGCAACTCTTTTCCACAAAAAGTAAAATAAAGCACCCCAACTTCCTCAACCTTTGCAGTGTTTTCACCTATTTATATAGGAAATTTCCAGACAAACTCGTAATCTCTAGCCAGGTCAAGGAGCCAAGGAAGTTTGGAGTCGCCACCTTGCGAAAATGAGAATATAAAATCCTAATTTCATTTTGAATTCGAAATTTTTCCTCAGTAAGAAGAGGATTGCCACCCCTTTTTTAACATTCTTAAACACAAAATTATACATCATTTCTGTTACGTCATCAGTAAGAAGAGGATTGCCACCCCTTTTTTAACATTCTTAAACACAAAATTATACATCATTTCTGTTACGTCAACGTCTTTTCTGTTACGTCTCTTTTACATCATTTCTGTTACGTCTGTTACATGCTTTAAGTTACGTCTAATTACACATAGTTTCTGTTACGTCTACGTCATTATTTCTATTACGTCATCATTTCTGTTGCATCTGACGTTTTCATACTACTTAGATATTTGCGAAATTACTAGTCTTAGATATTTTGTCGAACTATTCTCGAAGGCAAGATCAGCGGGCAATTTATTTTCAATCACAATTTTACACTAACATACACTGTTGATTCTCCCTTCCAGAACGGCTTAGCGAAGTTTATTGCCATTTAGCTCAGAAGCTTGAAAAAAAATGAATTCTACTTAAAAGAAATGATAACTTCACCCTCAAACTGACCTTAATCTTTATTCCGATCAAGTGGCGCCAGCGGTCGTAGAAAGCCAGGTGAAAGCTCATTCAAACGAAATCAGATATGAGTAGGAGAAGGGGTACCAGCGCTGACGGGACATAATTTATGCATGTTTTTTGCTCTGTTTGTGGATGGTTATTTGATGGTTTTGTTCTGTTTGATGGTTATATAATGTTTTTTTACATGGTTATTTGATGTTGTTTCTGTTCTGTTTGTTGATGGTTGTTTGATGATTATGAGTGTTGGTTAATTTGTTTTTTTTTTCTTGGATGTAGACATAAGTTCAACAACATTGCTGGATTTAGACATAGGTTCAACAACATTGCTGGATGTAGGGGAATTCTAAGTGTATTGATTCACTAAGGGGACTAGATTTCTGGGAAATTGATTTGCATAATCGACGGGGAATTCTAACATAAGGGGATTCCATTTTTAAATATGGCTTCTCTGGTCTTTAGTGTCAGAGATAAATTAATATTCTTTCGAAACCTTAATAGTGTAACTAGGAACACCTTAGATATTTTTTCAGAAATTCAAAAGAGATACAAGACAGATTGAATACATTTTACGCGGGAAATGGCTTCCTGGGAATTTCAAATGTGACAGCACAAAAGGATGCCAAAACAAAAGGAACATTCTGAAATTACTTTTAGGGGATTATTTGGGCGAAACAAATTAATCGGCATTTTAGGGATTTTTTGGGCAAAACAGTTTGAGACATTTTCGAAGATGATTTAGGGTGAAACTCTGTGGTCGTTATAATACACAAGTTCCATTTGAACAGTGTTGTAAGGTCCCCAGCCCCCAAGACCCCACCCCTCCTCCACACAACTTTTTGCCCTCCACCATTTTTTAATACTTTTTTGCGCGCTTGAGACACAAAAGGAACCCCTTCCCCCCAACGTTTTGCCCCCCACCCAAACTTTTTGCCCCCCCCATTTTTTTAATACTTTTTTGCTCACTTAGACACAGAAGAGCCCCACCCCTCCTCCCCCCTCCACACAACTTTTGACCCCCCTCCCCATTTTCTTAATACTTTTTTTGCTCGCTTGAGACACAGAAAGCCCCCCCCCCTCCACCCAACTTTTTGGCTCCCCTCAATTATATCATTTCAGATCAAGTTCTCTTCTTAATATTCCTCCTAAACTTATTTTATAAGTTGAAGTACTCATCTTTTTCACTCCCAACAATACTTTACGACTTTTTGCATACCTCAACACCAAGCAATACTTTTCACGAGGCTTTATTATATCTTTTCAGAACAAGTTCATTACGTAATGTCCCTCCTAAACCAATTTTACAAGTTGAAGTACTCATCCTTTTCACACACAACTTTACGACTTTTTGAACACCCCAACACCAAGCAATACCTTTAAAAAGGCTTTATTATATCTTTTCAGAACAATTTCTTTTCTTAATATCCCTCCTAAACCTATTGTACAACTTGAAGTACTCATCCTTTTCACCCACAACTTTACTTTACGGCTTTTTGCATACCTTAACACCAAGCAATACTTTTCAAAAGGCTTTATTATATCTTTTCAGAACAAGTTCTTTACGTAAAGCCACTCCTAAACCAATTTTACAAGTTGAAGTACTCATCCTTTTCACCCACAACTTTACCTTATGGCTTTTTGAATACCTAAACACCAAGCAATACATTTAAAAAGGCTTTATTATATTATTTCAGAACAAGTTCTTTTCTTAATATCCCTCCTATACCAATTTTACAAGTTGAAGTACTCATCCTTTTCACCCACAACTTTACTTTATGGCTTTTTGCATACCCCAACACCAAGCAATACTTTTCAAAACGCTTTATTATATTATTTCAGAACAAATTCTTTTCTTAATATCCCTCCTATACCAATTTTACAAGTTGAAGTACTCATCCTTTTCACCCACAACTTTACTTTATGGCTTTTTGCATACCCCAACACCAAGCAATACTTTTCAAAAGGCTTTATTATATCTTTTCAGAACAAGTTCTTTACGTAATGTCCCTCCTAAACCAATTTTACAAGTTGAAGTACTCATCCTTTTCACCCACAACTTTACTTTATGGCTTTTTGCATACCCCAACACCAAGCAATACTTTCAAAAGGCTTTATTATATCTCTTCAAAACAAGTTCTTTTCTTAATGTCCCTCTTAAGCCTATTTTACAATTTGAAGTACTCATCCTTTTCACCCACAACTTTACCTTATGCTTTTTGAATACCCCAACACCAAGCAATACTTTTCAAAACGCTTTATTATATTATTTCAGAACAAGTTCTTTTCTTAATATCCCTCCTATACCAATTTTACAAGTTGAAGTACTCATCCTTATTACCCACAACTTTACTTTATGGCTTTTTGAATACCTCAACACCAAGCAATACCTTTAAAAAGGCTTTATTATATTATTTCAGAACAAGTTTATTTCTTAATATCCCTTCTAAACCAATTTTACAGGTTGAAGTACTCATCCTTTTCACCCACAACTTTACGACTTTTTGCATACCCCAACACCAAGCAATACTTTTCAAAAGGCTTTATTATATTATTTCAGAACAAGTTCTTTACGTAATGTCCCTCCTAAACCATTTTTACAACTTTAAGTACTCATCCTTTTCACCCACAACTTTACTTTACAGCTTTTTGAACACCTCAACACCAAGCAATACTTTTCAAACGGCTTTATTATATCTTTTCAGAACAAGGTCCTTTCTTAATATCCCTCCTAAACCCATTTTACAAGTTGAAGCACTCATCCTTATCACCCACAACTTTACGACTTTTTGCATACCCCAACACCAAGCAATACTTTTCAAAAACGTTATTATATTATTTCAGAACAAGTTCTTTTCTTAATATCCCTCCTAAACCAATTTTACAAGCTGAAGTACTCATCCTTTTCACCCACAACTTTACTTTACGACTTTTTTGTACACCACAACATCAAGCAAGGTTCCACTTAAGTTCAGATTTTACCCCAAAGACATAAATTTAAATTTCTCCTCCAAATTTTTTTGTAGAAGATAGAAAAAGTCATACATTGATCGTGAAAATTTCACCATGACGATAAGGAGCTCCACTTTAATTCTGGGACTTTTCCCAAAGTCATAAAAAAATTTAAAGCTCTGTTCTAAATTTTTGCCTTGAAGATAGGAAAAGTTATACTATGATTGTGAATATTTTCCATGAAGATAAAAAGTTCCGTTTTAATTCTAATTTTATCTATGAGAAAAACTAAGTTACAGATCAATTCTATTTTTTCCAGAGAAAATAAAAATTTTTCCACTTCCACTTCTCAAAGAGATAAAAAAATTTAAAGTACTGTTCCAAATTTTTCATTGAAGATAGAAAACGTTATACTCTGATCGTGAAAAGTTAGCTCAACTCTGAATTTTACCAAAGAACTTACACTTCAATTCTAATTTCTCCAGAGAAAATAAAAAGCTTCCATTTTAAATCTAAGATTTTTCCCAAAGTCATAAAAAAATTTAAAGTTCTGTTCTAAATTTTCGCGTAGAAGATAGAAAACGTTATACTATCATTGTGAATATTTTCCATGAAGATAAAAAGTTCCACTTTAATTCTAAATTTTCTCAACGAAGTGGGGGAAAGTTAAAGTTCTCTTCTGAACTTTCTGAATGAAAAAGAAATTAGTTACAGATCACTTCTTTTTTTTTCCAAAGAATATAAAAAGGTTCAGCTTCAGTTCTGAAATTTCTCAAAGAGATGAAAAATTTAAAGTACTCTAAATTTTTCATAGAAGATAGAAAAAGTTTTACATTGACTGTGAAAAGATAGCTCAATTCGTAATTACCCATTTACTTACAGATCAATTCTATTTTTTCAAGAAATAAAAAGGTTCCACTTCAGTTCCTAATTTATCAAATGACATAAAAATTTAAAGTTCTGTTCTAAATTTTTCCGTGGAAGATAGGAAAAGTTATACTATGATTGTGTATATTTTCCATGAAGATAAAAAGTTTCACTCTAATTCTAAATTTTTATAATTTCACTTCCGATTTTTCTCAAAGAGATGAAAAAATTTAAAGTTCTGTTCTAAATTTTACCCTAGATACATCGAATCTGAATTTTTCCTCCAAGGAGAGAAAAAAGTTCAGCTTTAATTCTATATTTTCTCAAAGAAGTGAAGAAAACTTCAAGTTCTGTTCCAAATTTTTCGTAGAAGAAAGAAAAAAAGTTATACTTTGATCGTGAATATTCGCCACGACGATAAGGAGCTACACTTTAATTCTCAGCTTTCTTGAAGAAGTGCAAATGTTCAAGTTCTCTTCTGAATTTTCTTAAAGAAGAGAAAAAGATCTCAATTCTGTAATTTACCAAAGAAAATGAAAAAAAAAGCTTCCACTTCAGTTCTTAATTTCTTAAAAGGCATAAAAAGTTTAAAGTTCTGTTCCAAATTTTTCATAGAAGATAGAAAAAAGTTATACATTGATCATGAATATTCGCCATGATGATAAGGAGCTACACTTTCATTTTGAGTTTTCTCGAAGAAGTGTAAAAATGTTCAAGTTCTCTTCTGAATTTTCATAAAGAAGAGAAATTTAGCTCAATTCTTAATTTTACCAAAGAAAATGAAAAAAGCTTCCACTTCAGCTCTTAATTTCTCAAAGACATAAAAAAATTTTAAGTTCTGTTCTAAATTTTTCCATAGAAGATAGGAAAAGTTATACTATGATTGTGAATATTTTCCATGAAGATAAAAAGTTTCATTTTAATTCTAAGTTTTCTTAATTTCAATTCTGATTTTTCTCAAAGAGATGAAAAATTTAAAGTTCTGTTCCAAATTTTTCGTAGAAGATAGAAAAAAGTTATACTTTAATCGTGAATATTCGCCATGACGATAAGGAGCTACACTTTAATTCTGAGTTTTCTCGAAGAAGTGCAAAATGTTCAAGTTCTCTTCTGAATTTTCTTAAAGAAGAGAAAAAGTTAGCTCAATTCTGAATTTTACCAAAGAAAATGAAAAAAAAGCTACCACTTCAGTTCTTAATTTCTCAAAAGTTATAAAAAATTTAAAGTTCTTTTCTAAATTTTTCCATAGAAGATAGGAAAAGTTATACCATGATTGTGTATATTTTCCATGAAAATAAAAAGTTTCACTTTAATTCTAAATTTTCTCAATGAAGTGAAGAAAAGTTCAAGTTCTCTTCAGAATTTTCTCAATGAAAAAGAAATAAGTTACAGATCAATTCTAATTTTTTCCATGAAAATAAAAAGGCTCCACTTCGATTCTGAATTTTCTCAGAGATGAAAAAATTGAAAGTTCTGTTCTAAATAGTTACAGATCAATTCTAATTTTTCCCCATGAAAATAAAACTTTCCACTTCAGTTCTGTTTTTTCTCAAAGAGATGAAAAATTGAAAGATCAGTTCTAAATTTTTGCGTAGAAGATAGAAAAAGTTATACCTTAGATGTGAATACTTTCCATGAAGATAAAAAGTTCCATTTTAATTCTAAATTTTCTAAATGATATGAAGAAAAGTTCAAGTTCTCTTCTAATTTTTCCAGGAAAATAAAAAGGTTCCACTTCACTTCTGGTTTTTCTCAAAGAGATGAAAAATTTAAAGTTCTGTTCTAAATTTTACCGCAGATAGTTCGATTCTGAATTTTTCCTCCAGGAAGAAAAAAGGTTCTGCTTTATTTCTAGGTTATTTCTAAAAGAAAAAAGGTTCTAGGTTACATGCGCGCACGTAACCTAGTCTAAATTAACCTTAAAAATGAAATAAAGCTATGTCGACTTTGCATGTCTCTCTCACTATGTATGCTTGCGGCTGTACCAAATGTACTCCATGCTTGCTCTTACATCGGAAGCGGCTTTCCCAATGGTACTCCATGGTAGGTTATCGAGACTATCTAGTTTATTGCATGTATTAAATTAGTAATTTGAATCCATTGGACGGATAAACACCGACATCATATTTAAAAAAAGAAGTGAAAATGAATTATTCGAGGAAAGTGAGTACACATGATAAAGTCATCGTTGCCTTGAATGCTGACAAAGAGATATATTTGAACTATGAAAAAAGTAGTAGTGGAGATCTTATTCGGAATGTATGCCTACGTTGTCATGACAGTGACGAGTTAAATTCCTTTGGAGTACTCAAGAATTTCTATCATGCAAATGGTGGATATAAGAAAGTCTCATTTCCAGAGAAGTTAGTACTCAAAGAGTATGCCACCATAAAAATAATAGTTGATGAAGAGGGACAACTTCTAGCTAATGGTTCTCGTAACATGTTAGCCGTTGATAGATCTTATCGTCATCTTTCCGGTGTTACCATTCGAATGAAAGCAAAGGGAAATAGAAGACATGCATACTGCTGCACCAAGATCATAAATCATATCTTGTCAACGTGCCAGAACTGTTACCTCTTTAAAAATAATGTGATAATAGACAATGGAATGGCAGTCAAAATAAAAAGAGCATTGGCATCGAATATCACTAATGAATGTCAAGATAAATTAATGGAGAATAAAGCATAAGTGAACATTATTACTACAAATGATCATATGGTCAATGAATTAAATAATACCAAGGATAAAACGTGTATTGAACCTGCATGTGACATCCCAGTAAAATTGTACATGACTCAAGTTAGAATAATGATTATTCAAGTGGTTATGAACTAAGAGAAGTGAGTAACTCTAGTATCAAGAGAGAACCTGATGATTTATTTTATGGAACAGATTCAAAATGTCCAAAGTGGCTCAATAATATTAATAATATATAATAATGTATGTAATACACTTTTATGTTAATATTCTACATGTTGTTATTTCAATAAAAATATTTTATGCATTACTTTGTGATATTTCTATTATTTTAGGATACGTTAGCATGTCAACGATCAGAATGTTTATTAGAAAAGTCGGAGATTTTTTATTTTCTTTGGAGAAAATTAGAATTGGACTATAACTTTTTAGAATTGGACTATAACTTTTTTCTTTTCTTAGAGAAAATTCAGAGGAGAACTTGAATTTTTCTTCACTTCGTTGTGAAAACTCAAAATTAAAGTGGAACCTTTTCTCTTCTCTGGGAAAACATTCAGAAGAGAACTTGAACTTTTCTTCACTTCTTTGAAAAAATATAGAAATAAAGCAGAACCTTTTCTCTTCTTGGAGGAAAAATCCAGAATCGAAGTATCTACGGTAAAATTTAGAACAGAACTTTAAATTTTTCATCTCTTTGATAAAAACCAGAAGTGAAGTGGAACCTTTTTATTTTCTCGGAAAATTTAGAAGAGAACGTGAACTTTTCTTCACTTCATTTAGAAAATTTAGAATTAAAGTGGAACTTTTTATCTTCATGGAAAGTATTCACATCTAAGGTATAACTTTTTCTATCTTTTACGCAAAAATTTAGAACAGATCTTTCAATTTTTCATCTCTTTGAGAAAAAACAGAACTGAAGTGGAAAATTTTTATTTTCATGGGGAAAAACTAGAATTGATCTGTAACTATTTAGACCAGAACTTTCAATTTCTTCATCTCTGAGAAAATTCAGAATCGAAGTGGATACTTTTTATTTTCATGGAAAAAATTAGAATTGATCTGTAACTTACTTTTTTTCATTGAGAAAATTCTGAAGAGAACTTGAACTTTTCTTCACTTCATTGAGAAAACTTGGAATAAACGTGAAACTTTTATTTTCATGGAAAATATACACAATCATAGTATAACTTTTCCTATCTTCAATGGAAAAAGTTAGAACAGAACTTTATTTTTTATGCCTTTTGAGAAATTAAGAACTGAAGTGGTAGATTTTTTTCATTTTCTTTGGTAAAATTCAGAATTGAGCTAACTTTTTCTCTTCTTTAAGAAAATTCAGAAGCGAACTTGAACATTTTGCAATTCTTCGAGAAAACTCAGAAATAAAGTGTAGCTCCTTATCGTCATGGCGAATATTCACGATCAAAGTATAGCTTTTTTCTATCTTCTGCGAAAAATTTGGAACAGAACTTTTAATTTTTCGTCACTTTGAGAAAAATCGGAATTGAAATTAAGAAAATTTAGAATTAAAATGAAAATTTTTATATTCTAGGAAAATATTCACAATCATAGTATAACGTTTCCTATCTTCTATGGAAAAATTTAGAACAGAAATTAAAATTTTTTATGTCTTTGAGAAATTAAGAACTGAAGTGGAAGCTTTTTTTCATTTTCTTTGGTAAAATTCAGAATTGAGCTAAATTTCTCTTATTTAAGAAAATTCAGAAGCGAACTTGAACATTTTGCAATTCTTCGAGAAAACTCAGAAATAAAGTGTAGCTCCTTATCGTCATGGCGAATATTCATGATCAATGTATAACTTTTTTCTATCTTCTATGAAAAATTTTGAACAGAACTTTAAAATTTTTTCATCTCTTTGAGAAAAATCGGAACTGAAGTTAAGAAAATTTAGAATTAAAGTGAAACTTTTTATTTGCACGGAAAATATACACAATCATATAATAACTTTTCCAATCTTCTATGGAAAAATTTGGAACAGAACTTTAAATTTTTTATGCCTTTTAGAAATTAAGAACTGAAGTGGAAGCTTTTTTTCATTTTCTTTGGTAAAATTCAGAATTGAGCTAACTTTCTCTTATTTATGAAAATTCAGAAGAGAACTTGAACATTTGTACACTTCTTCGAGAAAACTCAGAATTAAAGTGTAGCTCCTTATCGTCATGGCGAATATTAACGATCAAAGTATAACTTTTTTCTTTCTTCTACGAAAAAGTTGGAACAGAACTTGAAGTTCTCTTCACTTCTTTGAGAAAATATAGAATTAAAGCTGAACTTTTTCTCTTCTTGGAGGAAAAATTCAGAATCAATGTATCTAGGGTAAAATTTAGAACATAACTTTAAACTTTTTCATCTCTTTGAGAAAAATCGGAAGTGAAATTATAAACATTTAGACCTGGAGTGAAACTTTTTATCTTCCTGGAAAATATACACAATCATAGTATAACTTTTCCTATCTTCCACGGAAAAATTTAGAACAGAACATTAAAATTTTTATGTTTTTTGAGAAATTAAGAACTGAAGTGGAAATTTTTTATTTTCTCTGGAGAAATTAGAATTTAAGTGTAAGTTCTTTGGTAAAATTCAGAATTGAGCTAACTTTTCACGATCAGACCATAACTTTTTCTATCTTCTATGAAAAATTTGGAACAGTACTTTGAATTTTTTCATCTTTTTGAGAAAAATCTGAACTGAAGTGGAAAATATTTATTTTCTCTGGAAAAAAATAGAATTGATCTGTAGCTTATTTCTTCTCATAGATAAAATTAGAAAAAAATGGAACTTTTTATCTTCGTGGAAAATATTCACAATCATAGTATAACTTTTCCTATCTTCAACGCTAAAATTTAGAACAGAGCTGTAAATTTTTTTATGACTGCTAAAAATCTCAGAATTGAAGTCGAACTCCTTATCGTCATGGTGACATATTGACGATTAATGTATAACTTTTTCTATCTTCTACAAAAAAATTTGGAGGAGAACTTTAAATTTATGTTTTTGGGGTAAAATCTGAACTGAAGTGGAACCTTGCTTGATGTTGTGGTGTGCAAAAAAGTTGTAAAGCAAAGTTGTGGGTGAAAAGGATGAGTACTTCAAATTGTAAAATTGGTCTAGAAGGGATATTACGTAAAGAACTTGTTCTGAAATAATATAATAAAGCCTTTTGAAAAGTATTGCTTGGTGTCGGGGTATGCAAAAAGTCGTAAAGTAAAGTTGAGGGTGTTAAGGATGAGTACTTCAACTTGTAAAATGGGTTTTGGAGGGATATTAAGAAAGGACCTTGTTCTGAAAAGATACAATAAAGCCGTTTGAAAAGTATTGTTTGGTGTTAAGGTGTTCAAAAAGCTGTAAAGTAAAGTTGTGGGTGAAAAGGATGAGTACTTCAAGTTGTAAAAATGGTTTAGGAGGGACATTACGTAAAGAACTTGTTCTGAAATAATATAATAAAGCCTTTTGAAAAGTATTGCTTGGTGTTGGGGTATGCAAAAAGTCGTAAAGTTGTGGGTGAAAAGGAAGAGTACTTCAACTTGTAAAATTGGTTTAGAAGGGATATTAAGAAAAGAACTTGTTCTGAAATAATATAATAAAGCCTTTTTAAAGGTATTGCTTGGTGTTAAGGTATTCAAAAAGCCATTAAGTAAAGTTGTGGGTGATAAGGATGAGTACTTCAACTTGTAAAATTGGTTTAGGAGGGATATTAAGAAAAGAACTTGTTCTGAAATAATATAATAAAGCCTTTTGAAAAGTATTGCTTGGTGTTGGGGTATGCAAAAAGCCATAAAGTAAAGTTGTGGGTGAAAATGATGAGTACTTCAACTTGTAAAATAGGTTTAAGAGGGACATTAAGAAAAGAACTTGTTCTGAAAAGATACAATAAAGCCGTTTTAAAAGTATTGCTTGGTGTTGGGGTGTTCAAAAAGTCGTAGAGTTGTGTGTGAAAAGGACGAGCACTTCAACTTGTAAAATTGGTTTAGGAGGGACATTACGTAAAGAAACTGTTCTGAAAAGATATAATAAGGCCTTTTGAAAGTATTGCTTGGTGTTGGGGTATTCAAAAAGCCATAAAGTAAAGTTGTGGGTGAAAATGATGAGTACTTCAACTTGTAAAATTGGTTTAAGAGGGACATTACGTAAAGAACTTGTTCTGAAAAGATATAATAAAGCCTTTTGAAAGTATTGCTTGGTGTTGGGGTATGCAAAAAGCCATAAAGTAAAGTTGTGGGTGAAAAGGATGAGTACTTCAACTTGTAAAATTGTTTTATGAGGGATAATAACAAAGGACCTTGTTCTGAAATAATATAATAAAGCCTTTTGAAAAGTATTGCTTGGTGTTGGGGTATGCAAAAAGCGATAAAGTAAAGTTGTGGGTGAAAAGGATGAGTACTTAAACTTGCAAAATTGGTTTAGGAGGGATATTAACAAAGGACCTTGTTCTGAAATAATATAATAAAGCCTTTTGACATGTATTGCTTGGTGTTGAGGTGTTCAAAAAGCCATAAAGTAAAGTTGTGGGTGAAAAGGTTGAGTACTTCAACTTGTAAAATTGGTTTAGGAGGGACATTACGTAAAGAACTTGTTCTGAAAAGATATAATAAAGCCTTTTTTAAATTATTGCTTGGTGTTGGGGTGTTCAAAAAGTCGTAAAGTTGTGTGTAAAAAGCATGAGTACTTCAACTTGTAAAATTGGTTTAGGAGGGACATTACGTAATGAACTTGTTCTGAAAAGATATAATAAAGCCTTTTGAAAAGTACTGCTTGGTGTTGGGGTATGCAAAAAGTCGTAAAGTATTGTTGGGAGTGAAAAAGATGAGTACTTCAACTTATAAAATTAGTTTAGGAGAGAACTTGATTAGTTCTCTGAATATTAAGAAGAGAACTTGATCTGAAATGATATAATCGAGGGGAGCCAAAAAGTTGGGTGGAGGGGGGGCCTTCTGTGTCTCAAGCGCGCAAAAAAAGTGTTAAAAAAATGGGGGGGGGCAAAAGTTGTGTGGAGGGGGAGGAGGGATGGGGCCCTTCTGTGTCTCAAGTGCGCAAAAAAAGTATTAAAAAAATGGGGGGGGGGGGTAAAAAGTTGGGGAGGGGAGCTGGGGGGGCAAAAACGTTGGGGGGGGCCTTCTGTGTCTCAAGCGCGCAAAAACGTATTTAAAAAATGGGGGGCCCAAAAAGTTGTGGGGAGGGGGGCTCTTGGGGGTTAGGGGACCTTACAACACTGTTCAAATGGAACTTGTGTATTATAACGACCACAGAGTTTCACCCTAAATCATCTTCGAAAATGTCTCAAACTGTTTTGCCCAAAAAATCCCTAAAATGCCGATTAATTTGTTTCGCCCAAATAATCCCCTAAAAGTAATTTCAGAATGTTCCTTTTGTTTTGGCATCCTTTTGTGCTGTCACATTTGAAATTCCCAGGAAACCATTTCCCGCGTAAAATGTATTCAATCTGTCTTGTATCTCTTTTGAATTTCTGAAAAAATATCTAAGGTGTTCCTAGTTACACTATTAAGGTTTCGAAAGAATATTAATTTATCTCTGACACTAAAGACCAGAGAAGCCATATTTAAAAATGGAATCCCCTTATGTTAGAATTCCCCGTCGATTATGCAAATCAATTTCCCAGAAATCTAGTCCCCTTAGTGGATCAATACACTTAGAATTCCCCTACATCCAGCAATGTTGTTGAACTTATGTCTACATCAAGCAATATTGTTGAACTTATATCTGCATCCAAGAAAACAACAAACAAATTGACCAACACTCATAATCATCAAACAACCATCAACAAACAGAACAGAAATAACATCAAATAACCAAGAAAAAAAACATCAAATAACCATCAAACAGAACAAAAACCATGAAATAGCCATCAACAAACAGAGCAAAAAACATGCATAAATTATGTCCCGTCAGCGCCGGTACCCCTTCTCCTACTGATATGCAACTAAGAGCTGCTATGAATAATAAATTGCCCATAAATTTTAGAATTATCGTGAAACATTTCATATGAAAACTGTTAATTTTCATAAGCTAAATTCAGATTTAGGGAATAAATATGTTACCCCGTTGAAGCTAGTCCTTGGAAATAGGAAGGTTTTATAAAAAGCTTGCCTGAATTTTTAAATCATTAGTCATCTCTGAATTTTTACCGGATAGCGGTTTGGCCGTATTCAGCCAGCGGTGCAAATGGGTTTTATTGCACAAAATGACCAAATATGTCACATTGTCAAACTATAAATCTAAATTTCCATTCTAAAGAGCTTTTTTTCTGAATTCCCCCGATCTTATGTATGATATTGGCACCCCTAGAAAAACAAAGAAACCAATTTAACCCATTTAATTTATCTCGGTACTTATGTATTATACTGCCAACACTCAAGTTTACACTGTGTAAAACTCAAGAACAAACCGGTT
Organism: Artemia sinica; assembly: GCA_027921565.1. Classification (NCBI taxonomy): domain Eukaryota; kingdom Metazoa; phylum Arthropoda; class Branchiopoda; order Anostraca; family Artemiidae; genus Artemia; species Artemia sinica. Next base: position 74,406,167 of record CM051259.1, read on the forward strand.
TTATTTATCTGTATTAGAAACAATTAGCTCAGTTACGCTCAGTGGAAAACAAGTGGCGGGTAACAGAATACATTGGAATTACATAATTTGGGCTATATATTTGCACATTAGGGGGATGGGGTTAGGTTACCCCCACCCCTAATGTGCAAATATATAACCCAAATTTGTTTCTAAAGTATTATATTTTCATCATGCTCTGGTATTTTTCATTAGAATTAACCTAACTTCACTTCAGGAGTGTTGGTGGTATAATACATAATTACCTTTACCTCATCTATTTAATTTTCTATTCTTCATGTATTTTTTTCACTCTTAGTAATTAAGTGACTTTTTTCTCTGCGAAGTTACTCGTACATCTCCCCCCTACAGCCTTTGGGGGGCTAATATAGTGTCTTATTATATGTATCGTCTTATCATAGGTTGGCTGGCCCCCAGCCCCCCATTGCACTTCCTGGCTGAAGGGCCACGAAACGGAGATCAGCACCGCTGGTTTGGACCTTAAGGGTCTAGTGCCGCATCCTTTACCTTTACCTTTACCTTATTATATGTATATTTTATCATAAGTAAATCTCATTTTATAATATGATCATTTTATTTTTCGGAATTCCTCATATTTTCCATAAAATCTTCCTATCTTTCTATTTTTCTAAATTCTCTGCCTCCCAATAAAAATTCCACGTATGTGCATGAGCAAGAGCTGCACGATATGTCCTCCTCGAAACTGCGAGAAATGTTTTTGATGCGTTCTGATTGCGTTCTTCAATAACTGGAGAAAACTAAAAGAAAAGGAAAGGTATAATTTTGCCTTTGAAGTGTTAATTTATGTAGAAAACAAATGCCTCACAACGGGATAGGGTACCTTTCTGCAGAAATGTTTGAATAATTAAACTACCTTACAAAAAGAGTTTTCCCAGAAAAAAAAAGACAACGGTACCTTGTCATGTCACATTGCAAGTAGCCCTATATAAAGTGAAAAAGCATCAACTTGAGGCATCAGTTGAGAAAAAAAGGATTAACTGATATCTTGTTTCAAGGTATAATGCATTTTTAACATCTTGTTATAACTAAAATTGAAATATAGTATTACACCTTAGAATAGAGAAGGCTTAGGAGTGGCTAAAGGAATCCTATCCAAATACTCAAAATTGCGAAGGAGGTTAGAAATATATCCTCCAAAGAATCACCGTCCCCTTGAAAATTGAGAGATAAAAAAAACATAAAAATAAATATTCTAAATACTACAAATTAAAAATTATAATAGAAACAGAAAGAACTGAGTGATGTCTTGTTATAAAGCATAACTTTTAACACCTTGTTTGAAATTCAAGTCTAAATATTAGATTTTGGAATAGAAAAGCTTTAGTTGAGGCAAAGGAAATCACCATTTCTCAATGAGATGTTGTTTTCACGTCTGTCTTGTTTATTTTATCGCCTAACGTTTAAGATTTATGTTCGCAGTGCAAGTTTTTTACAAGCTATTTTTTCGCAGTCCTACGTTTCAATGTTCCGACGTCTTTGCTGACGTTTGATGGCAAAGAGTATGTGCAACTTATAAGAGCAGAGGCGTCAAGTTTTCAGCGTCCAAGGACAATGTCAGTTTTTGCCCCCTCCCCCCGTCACTACTACAAAATACGTGGATTATAGTATAGGCGCAAAAAAAATCAACTTAGCGCCCCTCAGAGGCTACGCTTTGGGACAGCCATCCCAACTTACCAGCCTATTTACGCGACAGCATAAATTTGAAACCGTCATCATCGACGTCATTTGTTTTCTTGGCATTGTTGTAATGTCATAATAAGGTAAATTTAGTGTAGGTTGGGTTATTCGGCACAATTAGTGTAGTAATAAGTGTCTGATCTCAATTAGCAAAAAGCCACAATCACGTAGTTTGAAAATGACACGTCAGCTTTACTTCCTTAGACTCCCTCCCTAATTATCTTGAATTGAGGCCACTGGATGTTGTAGCTAATTCTTCAGTAAATTATTAACCGTAGAATGTAATTACAAGGAGGAATTTTTGAGAACTGCAAAAAAAGAGCCCGAAGCCAGGTGTTTCCGAAAAAAAATTTCAGGGGGGCAATAATTCAAAATTTCAGGTGGGGAGAGAATAAAAATAACACATGTTATTTGATAATTTGAATAAGAAGTGTAGGAAAATTAAAGACAATTTAGGGTTTCATGGAGTCCGTGCCCTGAGACTCCCGTTGGATGCGTCTCTGTCTGAAGGCCATTAAAAAAGCAAGTCAAATTAATATAAAAATATAACAAGTAATACTACTACTGTTACTACTACTGGCAACTCAATATAGCACAAAGTCTTCTGAAGAAACCAAAGTTGCGCGCTCCTCCTCTAACTTAATATCTTCAAAGATATTATCCATTGTTTACTTACTATAAATAAATTAGAAATGAGTAGGAATTCAATAAAAAATGTGATTTTACATAAAGAGTAAAAGTGAACTTGCAACTTAAAGTGACCAGAAATTTACAGAGGTATGAGGGGTTTGCCACTCCCTATCCCCTCCTTCACGATAGAATTACAGCTTAAGCTTTACTGAAGTCTCATTCTTTGCACATGCACCATGGTGCACCATGCACCATGAACTGCACCATGCAGCATCAACGTTGCACCATGCACTCTCAATACCTTCAAACTCATTCATTTTGTTACAATTTTCATCTAGATCCTAGGATTCTCAAATCACTTGCATAATCAAACAATTCGTGGTAACGAACTGTAAGTAAGGAGCGACGCGGCTCAATACTAACCGAACCTCTAAAAACAGAATTTTGATACCAATAGATATATCAAAAGATTCGGTCTATTATGCTGATTCCAAATATATTAGTATCATTGAGTTTAGTGTTACCCTTCAAAGGTTACGAGATATCAAAGGCCTGTGAAAATTTGCCTGATTTTTGAAAAAGGGGAGAAATGCCCCCTAAAAGTAAAAGAGTCTTAACGATAATGACATGTCACATTCAATGTATCAGTGAACCTATTGTAGAAATTCCAAGCTCCTATTTGCAAAAATATGGAATTTTGCATTTTTTTGCAAGATGAAAGATCGCGGATGCGCGTTTATTTGTTTTTTTTTTTTCAGGGGCGATCGTATCGACCCAGGGGTCCTAGAACATCGGGAGAGGGCTCATTCGAAGACAAATTAAAAGTTCCAGTGCTTTTTTAGGTGATCAAAAAGATTGGAGGGCAACTAGGCTCCCTTCCATGCCCCTTTTCCCCCAAAATCGACCGATAATAATTTTGAGATAGCTATTTTGTTCAACATGGTTGAAAGGCCCAATAAATATACCTTTTGAGATAACACGCCCCCCAGAGCCCCTGGGGAAAGGTCTTTAAGTTATAAAATTTGCCTATTGTTTACGTATAGTATTTGTTATTGAGAAGTATGCATAGATTTTTCGGATGGGGAGGGAAACCCGAATTTTCTGCTGGGAGTGTTTTGCACGGGGAGAATTTTCCATGAGGAACTTTTCACGGGAAAATTTAAACTGGAGGAACTTGCCAGAATAACTATACGATTTATTTTTTACATGTCTTGCTTTTTGTTTACCGACTCAATTTTAGGCGTGGAGATGTTCAGGGTAATTGTCCGGAGTAAATTTTGTTGGGGTTGAATTTTCCAGGGGATATTTCCGTGGAGAGGGGAGATTATTCCTTGGAGGTGGAGCAACATTTCCTGGCGTTATCTAAAAACGAATAAGAAAAACAAGTTTTTTCAACTACTAGTAAGGAGCAACATTAAAACTTAAAACAAATAGAAATTATTACGTATATGAGGGGGTTGCCCCACCTCGCTCTTCACGCAAAAGTTTGAACTGTAGCCCAATTCTTTAAAAATGACTCCTGAAACACAAGGATTGTTTAATCAGAACATAAGAAACTTTTTGAAAGTATTGAAAAAATTTAGCAGGAAGAGCGAGGTGTTAAGGAGGAGGCAACCCCTCTCATATATGTAATAATGTCTGTTCGTTTTAAGTTTTAATGTTGCTCCTTACTTTCAGTTGAAAAAAGTTGTTTTTTATTTAATCTAAGTCTAGGAGAGTTTTACTCTCCTAGTTTACTTACCCTGCTTTACTCCTGATTCAATGAAACCAGCTATTAGCCACATTTGCTACCTTACCCAAAGCGATATTGCCCTTGTATATGGCACCACTTTATTGTATTTATATCATATACCATACAATGATAGGACCTTCACTCGAGCTCGGCTGAATCAACCGCTTCTTCATAATCTGTCAAACTGAGGGCTAAAAGGGTGTGATGACTCCGGTACTTCTCATTTATTAATTTTAAAAAAACAAAGTTTTCCCAAGGGAAGTAAAGAGCAAAGTTGAAACTTAAAACGGACAAAAATAATTACTTCCCGGCCTATTTAATGCATATCAATAAAACTAGTAAAAATAAACCAACTTATGTTTCCCTATGCTATTACAAATAAACCAATTATTAATCAATCAAATTACAAATAAACCAAATACAAATAATTACAAATAAACCAAATTTTACAAATAAACCAACTATGTTTCCCTATGCTTTTAGGATTATACAAAACTAGTGTTTTACTGAAAACACTAAAGTCAAGTATAAAAAACGGGATTAATGATTTAAAAGTCAAAAGTGAGTATGCAGCCTGACAACACTAAACGAATCTATAGAGCTTTTCGTGGTCTTACACCAGTTGTGACATCAGTAACTTTCAGTATACAATTAAAATTAATACCAATAGTGGGTAATATACAGTCTTAAATTGTAAGAAATATGCTTTAGTATTACTTGAAATGAAGATCAAATAAGACATAATATGAACCCTGGAAATCTGATTATTTCTCTCTATACAACAGTGAATTTCAAGTTATGATACAAATTCTAAAGCTAGTCTATAGCAGTGGTGGATCCCGGATTTTTTAGGGGGGGGGCAAAATAGTTTGAGACGATGAACTTGCATTAGGAGCAAGTTTAATTAACGCAAACTTGCGTTAATTATGTAAATTACACTACTTCAGACTTTTTTAGGGGGTATATAAATAAAGCAAAATCCTAAAATGGATTGTTGCTTTATCTTGAAAAGGATTGATCCTAAAAGCGATTGATAATATTTTTACTCTGTAATAAGTGTCCTTAATTGGTTTGCTTTTACTGTACCAAAACTCCTATATTATTTTGTGTTTTCAGTAAAGTGCTAGTTTTGTATAATCCTAAAAGCATAGGGAAACATAATTAGTTGGTTTATTTGTACTAGTTTTATTGATATGTATTAAATAGGCTGTGAAGTAATAATTTTTATCCGTTTTAAGTTTCAACTTCGCTCTTTACTTCCCTCGGGAAAACTTTAATTTTTTAAATTAATCTTTGTTCGTTTTTGATTAAAATTTAATGTAAAAACAACGCTGCCATAATCTTTTTTATTTATACGGAATTCTGGAACATAGCTATTACAATAATGCCTGTTCTGTACTTCAGAGCTTTTCCACTTAAGAAGTAGCACCAAAAGTGTTGTTTTCAGTGCTATATCGCACTTACGAATGGTAAAATTGATAAACAAAAAAGCACGTAGCCTATATAAGAGCAATAGCTTTCAAATTAGTCATTAAACATAACTCTTACAAGTTCTGATGTCCCAATAGCCCCAGCTTTTCCACTTGAGACAGGACACCAAAAGTGCCTTTTTTAGTGCCATTTGGAACTTCCTGATGATGGAATTTATATGAAAGACGTAAATATAAGCAATGTCTTTTCTATGAGCTATAAAAGATCTGTCAACGATGTACTTGTAGCCTGCTAGTGCCACCCCTTGAGAAATGGCACAAAAAGTGACATTTTAGTGCTATATGGCACTTGCAGATGGCGGAATTTATAAAAAGCACGTAGATATGAGAAATAGCGTTTGAATGAGCCATTAAGCATCTCTCTATGATTTTCTGGCAGATCGCTAGGCCTGTTTAAAAAAAAAGAAAGAAAAAAAAAAAACGGGAGACAGATCAGTGCTACCGATGCAAGAAAGTGATTTTCCTTCAGGGAGGGGGAATGTAATTTCCCTGCGCAAGGTTTTCGACCATGCTGATTCCAATGGTAAACTTTTCATTTTGATCTGACACTATTTTCGAGGGGTTTGAGGTTTTTTTTCGAAATCACCATAAATTACTTTTCGCAATAAACTTTTACTTTTAAGACGAACCGAAATAATAGTTAACATTCCTCAGTCAGTGTCAGATGGCAACTTTTTTTCACTAGGTAGTTTTTTTCAAATCGTGTTTTTTAACTTTTGGTTACTCTGGGCTGTGGTTCGCTCTTTACTAGGTTGTGGCTACCGCTGCAACCATGATACCTTGCCGGGACATGTTTTAAAAAATGAGCCTAGAAAATGACTGAAAAAAACGATGGATACCGTTACCCATACGATACATTCGATACCAACGCACCCGATACCGATACACGCAATATCGACACGCCCGATACAACATACAGCCCTTCCCCAGGGACTATGGAGGCCATATCATCATAAAAACTATATATATTGGACCTAAAACAAAATGTCTATCTCAAATTTTTTATAAAACTAGTTTGGGGGAGGGGGGCTATTTGCCTCCAATATTTTGGTTACTTAAAAAGTGCACTAGAAAATATAATTTCCATTCGAATGAGCCATTAAACATCTCTCTATGATGTTCTGGTCATTCGCTAGCCCTGGTGAAAAAAAAAAAAAAAAAAGGAGACACCCATGCAAAAAAGTCATTTTCCTTGGTGTTCAAGGTGGGGGACCGTAATTATCCTTCAATAAGTTTTGGACCATACTGATTCCAATAGTGCACTTTTTATTTCGATCTGACACTATTTTCAAGTGGTTTCAGGTTCTTTTTTGAAATCACCATAAATTTCTTTACGCAATAAACTTTTTATTTTCCGATGAATCGAAACAATGGTTACCATTCCTGATTCAGTGTCAGATGACGTTTTTTTCTTACTAGGCAGTTTTTTGAAAACTCCTTTTTCAACTTTTAATTACTATGGGCTGTGGTTCGCTCTTAACTAGGTTGCAGCTGCCGCTGCAATCATGATCAATCTAAGAGTGAAAATTGTCAACAAATTCTATATCCTTCCTACGACTACACTGTTCTCCCTTTCAAACTTTATCTATAAGATCTCGAATTCTGAAAAGTAACATCATACTAAGTAACCTGCTTCCTGTAGAAACCAAGCTAATGCCTCTATAATTACCATACTCAGTCTTAATTAAAAAAACAAGTTTAATTAAATTTTTCCTAAAATTTCTTAGTCGAACTCGATTTTCAAAAATCATAGAAATAATCTTCAGTAATTTATCTCGTAACATCACAACTACCACATTTCCAAAACTCGTTTGCCTCGCTATCAGCACCAGTGGGATTATTAATTTTTGTACATAAAACTATTTGTATTAAAATTTAAAAAAAGCAAGTATTTCTGTATAAAAATTATAGCTAAAGTATTAAAGTTTAAAAAAATGCTTCTCATTCAAATTCAGCGGCTCTTGTGTTTGAGCACTCTTTCTTAAAGGATTGTGACAAAAAGTCAAACTTTAGCATAAAGAGCGAGGGTTGGGGAAAAAAAAATCCAACAAAATCACCATATTAATCAAGATAACCGGAAAGAACTAATGAAAGTAGATTGACTGTTTAATATATAATGATAGTAATTCGCGTAAATCTCAGCAATTCTGCATTTAATTTTACTTTATTTTGGCTAAATGGCTTTCTCGAAATTTTGATCTGACGTAACTTACGAAATAACTTAATAAACTTCTATATTCGTATATTTTTATTACGTAAATGAGGGGTTCTCCCCCTATTCAATACCTCACTCTTTACGCTAAAGTTCGAATTTTGTTCCAATTCTTTAAGAATGACCCCTGAATCACAAAGACCGTTTAATTAGAATAGATAGCTTTTTTGAAAGTACTAAAAAAAACTTTAGCGTAAAGAACGAGGTGTTGACTAGGGGGAGAACCCCTAATATACGAAATAGTTTCTGTTCATTTTAAGTTTTAATTTTGCTCCTTACTTTCAGTTGAAGAAACTTGTTTTTTCTATTTAATTTCTGATCATTTTTTCGAATAATACTGGGAAATCTGGCGATCCTCGTCATAGAAATGTCCCTTACCCCATGACACTATCCTCAATGGAAAGATCCTCCCAAGTAGCATCCTCCTCCAACCGCCCTCCCCACCAGAAGAAATCCCTCCTGAAAACGTCTGCATACTTCCAGGTAACAAATGCTATATGTAAACAATGGGCAAAGTTCATAACTTGGAGCCCTTCCCCCGGGGACTGTGGGGGATTACGTCATCCTCAATGATACATTTATTAGGTTTTCGACTATGTTGAACAAAATGGCTACCTCAAAATTTTAATCGGATGACTTTGGGAAAACAATGAGCGTGGGAGGGGGTCTAGTTGCCCTCCAATTTTTTTGATAACTTAAAAAAGACAGTAGAACTTTTAATTTCCATTCAAATGAGCCCTCTCGCAATATTTTATGACCCCTGGATCGATACGATCACCCCTGGGAAAAAAAAAACAAAAAAAAAACAACAAAGAAACACGCATCCGTGATCTTTCTTCTGGCAAAAACTGCAAAATTCCACGTTTTTGCAGATAGGAGCTTGAAACATCTACAGTAGTGTTTTCTGATACGCTGAATATGATGGTTTGATTTTCATTAAGATTCTATCACTTTTAGGGGGAGTTTCCCCCTTTTTCGAAAATAAGGCAATTTTTTCGCAATTTCCGTAACTTTTGATAGGTAAGTCTAAGCTTGGTGAAACTTAAATATTTGAAATCAGCGTGAAAATCCAATTCTTTTGATGTATCTACTGGTATAAAATTCCGTTTTTGGTTTCTATTGAGCCGGGTCGCTCCTTACAGTTCGTTACCACGAAATGTGAACAATAAATACATCAAAAGAAATGGGTTTTTATGCTGATTAAATAAGTGTTTTTAACTGAAAGTGAGGAGCAACATTCAAACTCAAACAAACAGAAATTATTCCATATGAAAGGGATTGCCCCCTTCCTGAATATCTTGCTCTTCACACTAAAGTTTTAGCACTTTTAAAAAAGCTTCCTATTCTAATTGTGTCTCACGAGTTGTTCTTTAAAAATTGAGACAAACAGTCAAACTTTAGCGTAAAGAGTAAGTTATTGAGGAGAGGGACAACCCTTCATATACGAAATAATTTCTGTTTGTTTTGAGAAAAAAAAACTCTTTTTTATTTAATTTCTTATCGTTTTTGACAACTAATGCCGGTAAATATAGCTCACCCTCTATGAAAAACTGCCTCCCCTCATGGGAAACTCCCCTGTAGAAAGTTCCTTTGATGTAAAATATAGCCCCCGTAAAATTACTTCTGGGAAATTCCATCCTCGCTGAAAATTCCCCTCCCCCTCGTAGAATTTCTTGCAGATGATTCAGCCCAAAAAATACTTCTAATCGTTATTATCATTTTGCTGATTACTTTGGAAATCCCCCCTTCCGTGGAAATTATTTCCTGGGAATCAAAACACGCTCAAAATTTTCACCGGACAATTCCCCCGGGACATCTCCACATTTAAAATTGAGCAGGAAAAGAGAAAGCAAGACAAACAAAACGAATTTTGTATAGGAATTTTGTCAAATCCCCCAGTGTATATTTTATCCTAGAAAGTTAACCCCAAGAAATTTCCCTCCACACTTAAAATTATCCCTATGGAAACCCACCCCAAGCATTCCCCCGCCCCCCGCAAAAAAATGTCTGTATACTTCCCTCCTCCCCCCCTCCCCCCCCCAAAAAAAAATATTATACATAAACAATTGGCAAATTTTTAAATTTTAGACCTATCCCTAGGGGCTGGGGGGGGGAATTATCATTTTATCTCCAAAGGCATAGTTTCAGTGTTTTTCAACTATGCAGAAATGGTAACTTAAACTTTTGATCGGACGATTTTGGGGAGAAAAGGGGTATGGGGGGAATAGTTGCCCTCCAATCTTTTTGTTCACTTAAAAAAGACACAAGAACTTGAAATTTCCGTTCAAATGAGCCTTCTCCTGATGTTCTAGGACCATTGGTTCGCTTCGATCACCCCTGGGAAAAACAAAGAAATGATAAAAAATGAGCAAAAAAGCAGAAAAATAAACATGCATCCGTGATCCTTCTTCTTACAAAATATAAAAAATTCCAAATTTTTGAAAATAGGAGCTTGAAACCTCTAGAGTACGGTTCTCTGATACGTTGAATCTGATGGTGTGATTTTCATTGAGTTTCTTTGACTTTTAGGGGGTGTTCTACCCTCTGTTTCGAAAATCTGGCAATTTTTTTCAGGCTCGTAACCTTTTATGGGTAACACTAAGCTCAATGAATCTTATGTATTTGTAATGAACATAGTAAGCAAATTATTTTGATATATTTATTGAAATCAAAATTCCTTTTTTTAGAGTTTTGGGTACTATTGAGCCGTGTCGCTCCTTACTTGTTCGTTAACGAACTGTTTGATTCCAAATATATAAGATTCTTTAAGCTTAGTGTTACCCATCGAAAGCCACAAGCATGAGAAATTTGTCTGATTTTCGAAAAAGGGGGAAAACAACCCTAAATGTTAATAAATTTTAATGAAAGTCGCACTATCAGATTCGGCGTATCAGAGAACCCTACTGTAGAGGTTTGAAGCTCCCATCTGCAAAAATGCGGAACTTAGTATTTTTTGACAAAAGAAAGACCACGGATGCGTGTTTATTTTTTTTTCTTGTCTTTTTTTCTAGGGGGGATCATGCTGAACTATGGTCCTAAAAGGTCGAAAGAGGTCTCATTCGAACGGAAATTGAAATTTATTATTGCCCTTTATGAGTGGACAAAAGATTGTAGGGCAACTAGCCCCCCGTTTACGCTACTTTCTCCCCAGGTTTTACAATCAAAATTTCGAGACAGCCATTTTGTACAGATCAGTTAAAAGGCCCAAAAACTATGTTTTGGGGATGACATGACCCCCCGCCCCCCAATCTACTAGGGAAATTACTGTAAGTTATGAAATTTGCCCATTGTTTACATATAGTATTTGTTATTGGGAACTATACAAACATTGTGGGGGGGGGGGAATTCTCTGTGAAGGGGGTATTTACCACGGGGATAATTTTCAGTGGGGAGGGAATTTCCAGGGGCAAATTTTACAGGGGAGAATTTGCAAGAATCCCTATAAGAAATTCTTTTTATTTGTCATACTTTCTCTTAGTGACGATTCAATTTTACATGTAAGAGGTGTTCCGGAGGAATTTTCAGAGGAGTTAGCATTGCCTGGGTGATTTTTCTGAGCGGGGATTTTCCGCGGGATAAATTCTCCCAGGGGGAATTTTTCGGGGAAAAAATTCTTCTTGGGGAACTTTCAGCGGGAGAAACTTCTTGGGGAACTTTCAGCGAGGAGAAGGATATTTCACAAAAAAATTTTCCATGGAAGGGGATTTCCCGTGTTACTTGAAGAAAATCAGAAAGTTAAATAAAAACTTTTTTCAAATTAAAGTATGATAAGGAGAAATTTTCAGGCGGGATGGTCTGCAAGAAGTTTTCCAGGGGCGGGGCGAATTTTCAGCAAGGATCGAACTGTCCAGAGGGAATTTCCTGGGAGAGAAGAATTTCGCAGGGGAAACTTTTTACGGATGAGTTCTTCGTAGGAGCAGGATTTTTCCATTGGGAGAGGCAGATTTCCCGGCATTATTTTAAAAACGATCACAAATTAAATAAAACACAACAATCTAACTTCCCCTGAAGTAAAGAGCAACAATGAAAATTAAAACGAACATAAATTATTTCGTATATGAGGGGGCTGCCCCCTCCTCAATGCCTTGCTCTTTACGCTGAAGTTTCTCTTTTTGTCCCAATTCCTTAAGAACGACTAATGAAACATATGGACCGTTTAATTAGAGGAGCTTTTTTAAAAGTACTAAAATAATTTACTGTGAAGAGCGGGATATTGAGGAGGGAGCATCCCCCCTCATACGAAATAACTCCTGTTCATTTAGTTTTAATGTTGCTCCTTACTTTCAGTTGAAGAAACTTGTTTTTTTTTTAATTTCATATCAACAAGAATCGATCACCTGCCCAAGCAATCTCAAGCCCATTACCTCTGACTCATTATATGTTGACACCTACAAATATTATACAACAGCGAGGAGGCATCTCATAATAGATTACAAAGCTAGGAAGAGGTTCTTCAGCCCAAAAAACCCACCGAAACAAACATACCCAAAAGAACTATTTATCATTCAGAATCCAGTGCAATGCTGTGTCGTTTACTAGGTCATAAATTCCTAGAGGGGTGCCACTATTCAAGGTCACCTTGCAGCACTTTTTTCAGTCATGGTTCTGATTAGGCAAACTCGTGAAAGGTCCACCCTGATACCACTATGTGGTCACACAAGCAGGACTTCCCTCTCAGTGATAGAAACGAATCAAGAAGCTTATGACAGAACAGAGACCCTAAACCATCCGGAACACCAGAACAGCTCTAACCTTTTATGCACACATTATCCTTGTCAGGTCCTTCATCGAGGGGCAATAATTGGCATACAAAGCCAAGCATTGTCTATAGTGGCCAGAATTTTTTCAAAACTGGTTTTAAATAAACATTATTCGGACAGTTATTTCTCATAACAGTATTTTGAAAATAGCAGTTTCATTCCGATTCAACCAAGCAGGGATTTCTTATTACAAGTTATTTCTTGAAACTTCAAAAAAGAGCCTGGAGCCCCTCGAAAGGGATATCAAATTGAAATGAAAAGTATACCACTGTCGAAACCCTTAATTGGTGGTTTATAGACAAAAAGATAAGCTATATTTTTGCATGGGAAGCACTGATATATTTCTTTCATTTCCGGTTTTTTCAGTCACACTAAAGCACTAGGTCTACTATATGCCAGGACTGTTTTAGCATGAGCACAATATTGAAGAAAACAAGTATCAATCTCAAAGAGCCACTGGTGCATATATAGGGCATGGGTTGGTAATGCCCCCTCCCCAAGAAAAACCCTTAAGTCAATTTAAAGCTAGGTTCAGAAAGGAGATAGATACCCCGTCCTCCCTAGCTGCACTCTATCTACACTTCTACACTATCACTGTATCACTACACTATACACTTCTACTCTATCTACACTATATATAAAATTGCTATCTACACTTCTGCCAATAAACTTAATTTTACAATCGAAACTCAGAGAGGAGAGAAAGTAACAAAATGAAAAATAAAATCAAAAAGGGTGAAAAAACGAGGATTTTGTCAGCCAGCGAACCATGAAGATGACAAAATATAAGCAAATATTTCGACAAGGACCTCCGCCAAGTCGTCCTCAGTGCTAAACAAAAAAAGAAGAAAAAAAAAAAAACGAAAATCTAACCATTCGAAGCTTACTGTACAAAGACAGAACAGACACTCAAAGGTCCTCGGAGGTCCTTGTCGAAATATTTGCTTATATTTTGTCATCTTCATGGTTCGCTGGCTGACAAAATCCTCGTTTTTTCACCCTTTTTGATTTTATTTTTCATTTTGTTACTTTCTCTCCTCTCTGAGTTTCGTTTGTCATGTATAGCCAGTGTGGTCTAAGAATGTATTTAATTTTACAATATGTAGTGTTGTTATGTGTGTGCTTTTTTTTTTACTGGGAATGTTTTCTAATTTGGTCCCCTCCTAAACGCCTCGCTCTTTAGGCTAAAGTTTTTTATTGTTTAAATAATAGCGTCGTGAGAAAGAGTCTAACTTTAGCGTAAAGAGCGAGGCGTTGAGGAGGCGACAGCCCCTTTCATATACGGAATAATTTCTGTTCGTTTTAAGTTTTAATGTTGCTCCTTAGTTTCATTTAAAAAAACATGTTTTTTTTTATTTAATTTCTGAATGCTTTTGAATTAATGCAGATTTTGATTTTGGCTCACCGTGCATGAATAATTACACAAAAATTTGCATATTAATTTTACTTTTATTTGGTTAAATGGCTTTCTCGAAAGTTGTTTAGTTTTATTTACTAACGTTTTTATTAGTAATAAATATACGTAACTTACGAATTAACTTACACAACGAACCTCTGTATTCATATATTTTTAATTCATATATTAGGGGGTTCGCCCCCTAGTCAATACCTCGCTCTTTACGCTAAAGTTCGAATTTTGTTCCAATTCTTTAAAAATAGCCCCTTAATCACTTAATCACACGTTAATTAGAATAAAGGGCTCTTATGAAAGTACTAAAAAATCTTTGGCTTAAAGAGCAAGGTATTGACTAGGGGGCGAACCCAATCATATACTTAATAATTTCTGCTCGTTTTAAGTTTGATGTTGCACCTTACTTTCAGATCGTTTTTTTAAATAATGCGGGGAAATCCAGCGCCCCCTTCATAGAAATGTCCCTTCCCCCATGAAAACTTCCTCCATGGAAAGATCCTTCCACATAGCCCCCGACCCCCCCCCCCCCAAATACGAGAAAAAATCCCCCCTGAAAACGTCTGTATACTTCCCAATAACCAATACTATATGTAAACATTGGGTAAAGTTGATGACTTTCAGCCCTCCCCCGGGGACTTCGGGGGATTAATTCATCCTGAAAGACATATTTATTATATTTTCAACCATGCTGAACAAAACAGCTATCTCAAATTTTGATCGGGTGACTTTGGGAAAAAATGAGCGTGGGAGGGGGCCTAGTTGCCCTCCATTTTTTTGGTCACTTAAAAAGGGCACTAGAACTTTTAATTTCCGTTCTAATAAGCCCTCCCACGATATTCTAGGACCACTTGGTCGATACGACCACCTCTGGGAAAAACAAAACAAGAAACAAAACATGCATCCGTGATCTTTCTTCTGGCAAAAAATACAAATTTCCACATTTTTACAGATAGGAGCTTGAAACCTCTACAGTAGGGTTCTCTGATACGCTGAATCTGATGGTGTAATTCATTAAGGTTCTATGACTTTTAGGGGGTTTCCCCCTTTTTTCGAAAATCAGGCAAATTTTCTCAGGCGCGTAACTTTTGATTGGTAAAACTAAACTTGATGAAACTTACATATTTGAAATCAGCATTAAAATCTGATTCTTTTGATGCATCTATTGGTATCAAAAATTTTTTTTTAGAGTTTCGGTTACTATTGAGACGGGTCGCTCCTTACAGTTCGTTACTACGAACTGTTTGATTATATCACTGAAAATACGTCTTCGGATTTCTTTTCAGAGGCAACGATGTAGCGTTGCCTATAGTAAAGGCCATACGGCTCCAACGTTTTATTATTATTTTTTTTTTTTCCCCAGAGGCACTTCATACGGAAGGAGTCGTCATAGAAACTTCAAAGAGGGCTCATTCGATTGGAAATCGAGAGTTCTAGTGCCCTTTTTAATAGACGAAAATGATTGGAGGCCAACTAGCACCCCCACGCCCATTATTCCCCCAAACACATCCAATCAAAATTTTGAGAGAGCCATTTTGTTCAGCGTAGTTGATTTCCAGATAGAAAATATATTTTTGAGGAGGAAACTCCCCCACAACCCTCAGGGCAAGGGTTTTAAGTTATGCACTGGGGGCATATAAGGTTTTTTATAGAAGGCGTTGTCGTAGAAACTTCAAAAAAGGCTCATTCGATTGGAAATTCAAAAAGCTAGTGCCCTTTTTAATAGTCGAAAGTGATTGGAGGGCAAATAGCCCCCCCCCACGCCCATTATTCCCCCAAACACATCCAATCAAAATCCTGATAGAGCCATTTTGTTCAGCGTAGTTGATTTCCAGATAGAAAATATATTTTTGAGGAGGAAACTCCCCCACAACCCTCAGGGCAAGGGTTTTAAGTTATGCACTGGGGGCACATAAGGTTTTTATAGAAGGGGTTGTCGCAGAAACTTCAAAACACGCTCATTCGATTGGAAATTAAAGGGCTAATGCGCTTTTTAATAGTCGAAAGTGATTGGAGTGCAACTAGCCCCCCCCCCCCTCACGCCCATCATTTCCCCAATCACATCCAATCAAAATTTTGAGATAGCCATTTTGTTCAGCGTAGTTGATTTCCAGATAGAAAATATGTTTTTGAGGAGGACACTCCCCCAGAACCTTCAGGGCAAGGGTTTTAAGGTATGTCCTGGGGTATATAAGGTTTTTATAGAAGGCGTTGTCATAGAAACTTCAAAAGGGGCTCATTCGATTGGAAATTCAAAGGGCTAGTGCCCTTTTTAATAGTCGAGTGATTGGAGGGCAACTAACCCCCCCCCCCCGCCCATTATTCCCCCAAACACATCCAATAAAAATTCTGAGAGAGCTATTTTGTTCAGCGTAGTTGATTTCCAGATAGAAAAAATATTTTTGAGGAGGAAACTCCCCCACAACCCTCAGGGCAAGGGTTTTAAGTTATGCACTGGGGGAATATAAAGTTTTTTTATAGAAGGCGTTGTCGTAGAAACTTCAAAAAAGGCTCATTCGATTAGAAATTCAAAAAGCTAGTGCCCTTTTTAATAGTCGAAAGTGATTGGAGGGCAACTAGCCCCCCCCACGCCCATTATTACCCCATACACATCCAATAAAAATTCTGAGAGAGCCATTTTGTTCAGCGTAGTTGATTTCCAGATAGAAAATATATTTTTGAGGAGGAAACTGCCCCACAACCCTCAGGGAAGGGGTTTTTAAGTTATGCACTCGGGGCATATAAGGTTTTTATAGAAAGCGTTGTCGTAGAAACTTCAAAACAGGCCCATTCGATTGGAAATTAAAGGGCTAGTGCCCTTTTTAATAGTCGAAAGTGATTGGAGTGCAACTAGCCCCCCCCCCCACGCCCATCATTTCCCCAAACCTATCCAATCAAAATTTTGAGATAGCCATTTTGTTCAGCGTAGTTGATTTCCAGATAGAAAATATATTTTTGAGGAGGAAACTCCCCCACAACCCTCAGGGCAAGTGTTTTAAGTTATGCCCTGGGAGCATATAAGGTTTTTATAGAAGGCGTTTTCGTAGAAACTTCAAAACAGGCTCATTCGATTGGGAATTGAAGGGCTAGTGCCCTTTTTAATAGTCGAAAATGATTGGAGGGCAACTATCCCCCCCCCACGCCCATCATTCCCCCACACATCAAATCAAAATTTTGAGATAGCCATTTTGTTCAGCGTAGTTGAGATTCACATAGAAAATATATTTTTGAGGAAGATACTCCCCCACAACCCTCAGGGCAAGGGTTTTAAGTTATGCCCTGGGGGCATATAAGGTTTTTATAGAAGGCGTTGTCGTAGAAACTTCAAAACAGGCTCATTCGATTGGACATTAAAGGGCTAGTGCCCTTTTTAATAGTCGAAAGTGATTGGAGTATAACTAGCCCCCTCCCCCCCACGCCCATCATTTCCCCAAACAACTCCAATTAAAATTTTCTGAGAGCCATTTTGTTCAGCGCAGTTGATTTCCAGATAGAAAATATATTTTTGAGGAGGACACTCCCCCACAACCCTCAGGGCAAGGGTTTTAAGTTATGCCCTGGGGGCATATAAGGTTTTTATAGAAGGCGTTGTCGTAGAAACTTCAAAACAGGCTCATTCGATTGGAAATTAAAGGGCTAATGCCCTTTTAATAGTCGAAAGTTATTGGAGTGCAACTAGCCCCCCCCCACCCACGCCCATCATTTCCCCAATCACATCCAATCAAAATTTTGAGATAGCCATTTTGTTCAGCGTAGTTGATTTCCAGATAGAAAATATGTTTTTGAGGAGCACACTCCCCCAGAACCTTCAGGGCAAGGGTTTTAAGGTATGCCCTGGGGGAATATAAGGTTTTTATAGAAGGCGTTGTCGTAGAAACTTCAAAAAAGGCTCATTCGATTGAAAATTCAAAGGGATAGTGCCCTTTTTAATAGTCGAAAGTGATTGGAGGGCAACTAGCCCCCCCCCTCCACGCCCATCATTCCCCCAAACACATCCAATCAAAATTTTGAGATAGCAATTTTGTTCAGCGTAGTTGATTTTCAAATAGAAAAAATGTTTTTAAGGAGGACAATCCCCCACAACCCTCAGGGCAAGGGTTTTAAGTTATGCCCTGGGGGCATATAAGGTTTTATTGAAGGCTTTGTCATAGAAACTTCAAAAAAGGCTCATTCGATTGGAAATTCAAAGGGATAGTGCCCTTTTTAATAGTCAAAAGTGATTGGAGGGCAACTAGCCCCCCCCCCTACGACCATCATTCCCCCAAACATATCCAATCAAAATTTTGATATAGCCATTTTTTCAGCGTAGTGGATTTCCAGATAGAAAATATTTTTTTGAGGAGGACACTCCCCCACAACCCTCAGGGCAAGGGTTTTAAGTTATGCCCTGGGGGCATATAAGGTTTTTATAGAAGGCGTTGTCGTAGAAACTTCAAAAAAGGCTCATTCGATTGGAAATTCAAAGGGATAGTGCCCTTTTTAATAGTCAAAAGTGATTGGAGGGCAACTAGCCCCCCCCCCCTACGACCATCATTCCCCCAAACATATCCAATCAAAATTTTGAGATAGCCATTTTTTTTCAGCGTAGTGGATTTCCAGATTGAAGATATATTTTTGAGGAGGACACTCCCCCACAACCCTCAAGGCAAGGGTTTTAAGTTATGCCCTGGGAGCATATAGGTTTTTATAGAAGGCGTTGTCGTAGAAACTTCAAAAAAGGCTCATTCGATTGTAAATTCAAAGGGCTAGTGCCCTTTTTAATAGTTGAAAGTGATTGGAGGGCAACTAGCCCCCCCCCACGCCCATCATTTCCCCAAACACATCCAATCAAACTTTTGAGATAGCCATTTTGTTCAGTGTAGTTGATTTCCAGATAGAAAATATGTTTTTGAGGAGGACACTCCCCCACAACCCTCAGGGCAAGAGTTTTAAGTTATGCCCTGGGGGCATATAAGGTTTTTATAGAAGGCGTTGTCGTAGAAACTTCAAAAAAGGCTCATTCGATTGGAAATTCAAAGGGATAGTGCCCTTTTTAATAGTCGAAAGTGACTGGAGGGCAACTAGCCCCCCCCCCCTACGCCCATCATTCCCCCAAACACATCTAATCAAAATTTTGAGATAGCCATTTTGTTCAGCGTAGTTGATTTCCAGATAGAAATATGTTTTTGAGGAGGACAATCCCCCACAACCCTCAGGGCAAGGGTTTTAAGTTATGCCCTGGGGGCATATAAGGTTTTTATAGAAGGCGGTGTCGTAGAAACTTCAAAAAAGGCTCATTCGATTGGAAATTCCGAGGGCTAGTGCCCTTTGTAATAGTCGAAAGTGATTTGAGGGCAACTAACCCCCCTCTCACGCCCACCTTTTCCCCAAACACATCCAATCAAAATTTTAAGACAGCCATTTTATTAAACGTAGTTTTAAGTTCTGGAAATTAGGTCTTTGAGGATTACAACTCCCCCAAAGCCCTCGGGGCAAGGGTTGTAATTTAAGAATTCTCCGAATTCTTCATATTATTTCTTATGGAAGGGATGCTCGTATAAACTTTAGAGAGGGCTAATTTGATTGAAAATTGAAAGTTCTTGTTCACTTTTTAAGAGTCAAAAGAGATTGAAGGGCAACTAGCCCTCTCCCTCCTCCACGCCCTAAATGCATCAGATAAAAATTTTGAGATAGACATTTTGTTAAAATAGTTCAAAGTTCTGATAACAAAAAAACTCCGGTGTCGACACAGCCCACCAGGGCCCAGGGGTAGGCGTTGTAAGTAATGCCCTGGGGCATAACTTATTAAGGGGGGTTTATAACTTATGGGAAGGGGTTTTGTATGGAAAGAACACATAGGAAATCTATTATAATTATCCAATTATAAGGTTAAAATACATACTCTGTGATAGATGCAAAATTGCTTTGGCACACAAATTCCTATTAAGGTCAATTCCAAACAGTCTTGATCCCTTTGTGTCAGCAAGTGAAATGGTCTAAACCCCCTTATTGGAGCTATTTTTTAATCCATTCATTGTTGTCATTCGCTGTCCACAAGTTATGCAAGCTGTCTGTTGTTCATATATAAGGTTTTTATCAAAGAGTTAATCGTATAGACTTTGAAAAAAGCCTCATTCGATTTAAATTGAAAGTTCTAGATCCATTTTTTAAAGTCAAGAATAATCGGACAGTAAGCCCCCCCCCCATGCCATAAAAACTTGAAACTTTTTGCAATCAAAAACGAACAAAAATTAATTTAAAAAAAAACTTTCCGAAAAATAAGTTTTTCAAAGGAAAGTAAATGCCATTTTAAACTTAAGCTCAGGAGATACAAATACCTGTTAAAATTCAAACTCAAAACGACCAGAAATTACTATTAAAGACTAAATGAAACCCAAAACGAACAGAAATTAAATAAACAATCGCATAAAAAAACATACAACAAGTAATAATATAAATGAATAAATAGATCTTAAAGCGAGTAATGCTTAGATTGAATATGAAAATCAAGCTTAAAACGAAAACAAATGTTTTGCTAAAGTATAAATGAAACTTAAAACAAACAGAAATTAAATAAACAATCAATGCGAACAAACATTTTCAATTTAATTTTCACTCGTTTTAAGATTTATTTATCCATTTACATTAATATATATTGTATGTTTGTTCGCATTGATTGTTTATTTAATTTCTGTTCGTTTTAAGTTTCATTTATACTTCAATAGCAAAATATTATTTTTCGTTTTAAGCTTGATTTTCATATTCAATCTAAGCATTACTCGCTTCAAGATCTATTTATTCATTTATATTATTACTTGTTGTATGTTTTTTGCTATGATTGTTTATTTAATTTCTGTTCGTTTTGGGTTTCATTTATTCTTTAATAGTAATTTCTGGTCGTTTTGAGTTTGAATTTTATCAGGTATTTGTATCTCCTGAGCTCAAGTTTAAAATGGCCTTTACTTTTCTTTGAAAAACTTATTTTTCGGAAAGTTTTTTTAATTAATTTGAAAAGGAAGCCTCCTTTTCTTTTGAAAAAGAACAATTACTTCCTAAACGGAGGTAATTATTAGACAGGTGGTATACCAAATAGCCTGGTTCCAAAAACTGTCATTAAAAAAATGGTTTTTTGAAAATTCCACTGCATAAGGCTCAAGTGACTAGAATCTGCAATAAATTATAGCTGGAAGCAAATGAGGAGGTTACACGCAGAAAAAACGTAACCAAACTTATAAAATCACAAAACAGCTAAACTACGTTCAGTGTTTGCCGAACCGAGGGCCGTTGAAACTCCATCAACGCACCATGCACCCCTGGGACTCCGTAGCCTTAAACGTTACCAAGCAAGATAAAAATATAAATTTTATTTGAAACTGCAAAAAGGTTTTTGAAGTATGCTTCTATAGGTGACACTAAAAGTGCAAAGAAAGGTGTATAGATTCCAAATTAAATTTGATGCTTTATAATATACATTTCAGGATCGGCACATTAATGTCGACTTAGCAAAGAGCCCAGGTCTCCTTCGTAATTTTTTCCAGCCACTGGTTAGACAGCGTTATTACATAAACTTGGAAGGGATTTTCTTTTTACGGAAACTGGAGGTTCTAGTGAGAGACCAAACCCCACCTCTTATGCCCTTTTCGTCCTGGGGTTCCACCATGTCTCCCATGGCTTCAGATAAATGCTAATAGGCAGTCATTATAATAAAAAAAAATCAAAAGGTGTAATAAGTGCAGCTCTGGGGCTGAAATGATCCCCACAGCCCCAAGAGCAGTGACCTTAATAATTTAAAATGGACATTTCTCACAAGTAGGTTTTACTTGAAGAATTCGGCATGTTTGGTCTTGGTTGTCCAGTGCGCTTGGAACTCTTATGGATGGCTCTCATGGCCAATATTTCCCAGATTTCTCAAGATTTTATTTCTGAAACCACTCAGTGTCTGAGAACATCACAACACTTTATACGCATCCACATTTCCAAAATAGGTTATGTGCAATATCTCGGAAATAGTTTAAACCTTCTGCGGGCATTCGGAGAAAAAGGCCAATAATACCTCAAATTTTGACTCGGTAGAAGAGGCAGATGTAAATCGATAGACAATATGTTTTTCAAGTAATAAAAATAGCACATCTGCTATGTCTCGGGACCGGCTCAGGGGGTTGATGAAACTTAGGAATGAATATCTAGAGGTGGCAAGGGAGTTTCAAATTCAAATTCAGATCTGCTTAAAAGTTTTGCATTATAAGCCTTTATAGGACTTAAAAAGGGCACTATAGCTTTAAAATTCTAACTGAATGAGCCCCTCCAAAGTTCTTACCAACTCCTTTCATACGAACTGGCTTAGAAAAAAATCATTAAAGCCATATCAATCTCTATGAATTCTGTTCGTATTAAGTTCGGCCTTACTACTGACATCAGTTGATGTTAAAATAAACAATATTCGGCTATTTAGTTTGAACGGGGCTCAGTGGCGTGACTCTGTAAGATCAGCCAGAGTTGACCCAGCTAAAAATGGTTACCTGGAGAAATATGAGGATAATAAACAAGAAGGGTGTGCGAAAGCATAACTGGGACCAAACCTCCCATTGCACTTACTGGCTGAAGGGCCATGAAACAGAGATACAGATTCACTGGCTGAGACTGTAAAAATCCAATGTCGCATTCTTTACCTTGAATTTTGACTCATTATTTGACCTCGGCAGGCCAGGCATTCGTCCACCGAATGCCTATTGAAGTTCATAATTTAGGGCAAACCACATTTATTAAATACCTTACACCGGACTATCAAAAAGTAACCGTAAGCACATGCTTCTCTGAGTAGCTTCGTCATAACTTAGATTATCGTCGTATCAAAATAATTCAGGCTTTTAGCTTCCCTTATTCTCTTTATATTAAATTTGATACCAAGATAAATATTAGATAATAAGATGATAAAGTGAAATAAGCTTTTCAGATTTGGCTTAGACACCAAAATACAACCTTATTCATCTGTTAATGTTTTCTTTCAGATGACAAGAGTGAAATTGCTTGTTCTCCTCACTCTATTTGTCATAGAGTGCAGCAGTCGACAGTATGGCCACCGTTACAGTCAAATTCAAAGTCAACAGCATCCTTACAGCGAGATGAAAAGGAATCCATACCAAATCCATCGACCAAAAGGTTACCAACAACAGTATACAACGGCACGTAGCTATCATCAGCGTCCTTCAGACGGTTACCATAGAAGATATAAGAGATCATACCTTTCTAGCAGTCAAACAAGATATTATGATGACAACAATAAGAAAGAAATTAATTATTTACCAAGCTCAACAAATTATATGGCTAGTCAAAAACCTTTCTACAAACCAAGAGCTACAAGGTATTATAAATCGGAGGGAACACATTCGAAACAGCCAACTACACACGACTACTTTAAACCAGAACCAGCAAAGCAAATGTATATAAGCTACTTCCGACCAGACATGGCAAAGCATTATGAAGCCAGAACAGTAGTAGAGCCCCAAAAGCCAAAAATAATAAAGCATCATGAGCCCAAAGGTACACCAATTTACTATGAACCAAAAACAACGAAATATTACGAGCCCGAGACTACGACTGACTACTACAAGACCAAGACCACATCCAAGTACTACGAACCTGAAACTACAACCAAATACTATGAACCTGAAACTACAACCAAGTACTACGAACCTGAAACTACAACCAAATACTATGAACCTGAAACAACGACCAAATACTACGAGCCTGAAACTACAACCAAATACTATGAACCTGAAACAACGACCAAATACTATGAACCTGAAACTACAACGAAATATTACGAACCTGAAACTACAACGAAATATTACGAACCTGAAACTACAACAACCAAGTATTACGAAACTGAAACTACGACCAAATACTACGAACCTGAAACTACAACGAAATATTACGAACCTGAAACTACAACTAAATATTACGAGCCTGAATCTACAACAACCAAATATTACGAACCTGAAACTACGACCAAATACTATGAACCTCAAACTACAACCAAGTACAATGAACCTGAAACTACAACCAAGTACTATGAACCTGAAACTACAACCAAGTACTATGAACCTGAAACAACGACCAAATACTACGAACCCGAAACTACAACCAAATACTACGAACCTGAAACTACAATCAAATACTATGAACCTGAAACTACAACCAAGTACTATGAGCCTGAAACAACGACCAAATACTACGAGCCTAAAACTACAACCAAATACTACGAGCCTGAAACTACAACCAAATACTACGAGCCTAAAACTACAACCAAATACTACGAGCCTGAAACTACAACCAAATACTACAAGCCTGAAACTACAACCAAATACTATGAACCTGAAACAACGACCAAATACTATGAACCTGAAACTACCACGAAATATTACGAACCTGAAACTACAACGAAATATTACGAACCTGAAACTACAACAACCAAATATTATGAACCTGAAACTACGACCAAATACTATGAACCTGAAACAACGACTAAATACTACAAGCCTGATACTACGACCAAATACTATGAACCTGAAGCTACGACCAAATACTATGAACCTGAAGCTACGACCAAATACTATGAACCTGAAACTACAACCAATGACTACAAACCTGAAACTACGACCAAGAACTACGAACCTGAGACAACGACCAAATGCCATGAACCTGAAACTACAACCAAGTACTATGAACCTGAAACTACAACCAAGTACTATGAACCTGAAACTACAACCAAGTACTATGAACCTGAAACTACAACCAAGTACTACGAACCCGAAACAACGACCAAATACTACGAGCCTGAAATAACGACCGAATACTATGAACCTGAAACTACACCCAATTACTATGAACCTGAAACTACGACCAAATACTACGAGCCTGAGACCACGACAAAATATTACGAACCTGAAACTACGACCAAATACTATGAACCTGAAACTACAACAAAGTACTATGAACATGAAACTACAACCGATTACTATGAACCTGAAACTACAACCAATTACTATGAACCTGAAACTACAACCAAGTACTATGAACCTGAAACTCCAACCGAGTACTATGAACCTGAAACTACAACCGAGTACTATGAAGCTGAAACTACAACCGATTGTTGTGAGCCTGAAACTACAAACGAGTACTACGAACCTGAAACTACAACAAAGTACTACGAACCTGAAACTACAACAAAGTACTACGAACCTGAAACTACAACAAAGTACTACGAACCTGAAACTACAACAAAGTACTACGAACCTGAAACTACAACAAAGTACTACGAACCTGAAACTACAACAAAGTACTACGAACCTGAAACTACAACAAAGTACTACGAACCTGAAACTACAACAAAGTACTACGAACCTGAAACTACAACAAAGTACTACGAAAATGAAACAACAACAAAGTACTACGAACCTGAAACTACGATCAAATATCATGAACCTGAAACTACAACCAAATACTATGAACCTGAAACTACGACCAAATACTATGAGCCTGAAACTACGACCAAATACTAATGACCTAAAACTACGACCAAATACTATGAACCCGAAACTACGACCAAGTACTATGAACCCAAAACTACGACCAAGTACTATGAACCCAAAACTACGACCAAGTACTATGAACCCAAAACTACGACCAAATACTATGAACCCAAAACTACGACCAAGTACTATGAACCCAAAACAACGACCAAATACTATGAACCCGAAACTACAACCAAGTACTATGAACCTGAAACTACAACCAAGTACTATGAACCTGAAACTACAACCAAGTACTATGAACCTGGAACTACGACCAAATACTGATGGACCTGAAACTACGACCAAATACTACGAACCCGACACTACGACCAAGTACTATGAACCCAACACTACGACCGAATACTATGAACCCGACACTTTGACCGAATACTATGAATCCGAAACTACTACCGAATACTACGAAGCTGAAACTAGGACCAAATACTTTGAACTTGAAACTACAACCATTTACTAGGAATCTGAAACTACAACCATTTACTAGGAATCTGAACTACAACCAAGTACTATGAATCTGAACTACAACCAAGTACTATGAGTCTGAAGTACAAACAAGTACTATGAATCTGAACTACAAGCAATTACTACGAACCAAAAACTACGACCAAGCACCATGAACCTAAAGCTACGACAAAGCACTATGAAGCAAAATCAGCAAAGTACTACGAGCCCCAAACCACAACTAAGTACTACAGGCCAGGCACAACGAGTGACTCTGAGCCCAAAACTTGGAAGCTTCAAAAATAAAGTACAACGGGACAAAAGATGTCAGTGCGAATGGTGAACCAGAAATTCAAAAATTAGGAGGTAGTCAAAGCTCCCAAAAGCATTGCAAGTAATTAGATTAAAACAGAGACTATCGAGGACCTAAACAAAACTATAGAAAAAAGATCTGAAAATATTTTTTAGTGAAGCTATATTTCTAATAAATTTATGAACAAACAGATTTTGTGTATTGTAGATATTCAGAAAGCATGAAATATATATATATATAGGCGGCTTCGCCACCTGGCCCTGGCACTCGGCACGCGGCAGGCTTCTATATTTAGATTCTCACTGTCACTTGTCTTCTAAACGCAGACAATTTGATCATTTTCTTGATGTCATGACGTCCAAATGGACCTTAAATTAGAAGTAGTGCCATTGTAAAATTATGTTTTTTTATTGGACCTTTAACATTTACCTCGGCTTGTCTTTTGTCATTATGAAAGACATTGCCGAACCTTTGTTTCTTTTAATTGTTCAGGTGGTGGGAAAAAAACCTTTTTCTTCCAACAATTTTATTTAGTCCAGGTTTTTGATTTTCAAAGGTATGGTAGGCATTGACGACCATCTTCGCTTCTCTTAATTGTTCAGGTGGTGGGTCAAAATCTTCTTCTTTTGCCTCGGCTTCTCTTTTGTAATTATGAAAGTTATATCGCAGAACCTTCGATTCTTTTAATTGTTCAGGTGTTGGGAAAAAAAACTTCTTTTTCTTCCAACGATTTATCTAGTCCAGGCTTCTGATTTTCAAAGGTATGGTAGGCATTGATGACCTTATGCATGTCAAAATCTAAGATCCAATCATCATCGCTATCATTTTCAATTTGTTTGGTTTGTTTTACCTCGACTTGTCTTTCGTCATTTTGAAATACATATCGCCGAACCTTTGTTTTTTTATTGTTGGTTCCAAAGAATCATCATTTATAGTAATTAATTTTAAAAAAATTTCCACAAGACAAGTTTTCAAAGAAAAGTATAGAGCTCCACTAAGCCAAGAATGAGCAAAAATAGAGTCAAATAATCTTTCAAGCGTAAAACTACTGACACTGACGATAAGACTGAAAAGACTGATTAATCTTAGTCAAGACTGATAAGATTAATCGTAAACTGGTTTGAGTATGAACCTGCTATTGCTATATTAATCTAACTTTATGTGTTGAGAAAATACATCAGACATAGATTAGATTAAAATTGTCTCATTCGGCTTCTAGATAGGTACGATTAATTAAAGTGTGTCCCCCCCCCCTCCCTCACACGTCGTATTTTCCTGAAATAGAAATTTTTAGATAACCGTTTTGAGATAACCCGGGGGCATTTAAGGTTTTTATGAAAGAGAAGGTTGTATAAGCTTTAGAGGAGGATCATTTGGTTGAAAATTGGAATTTCTAGTTTCCTTTTAAGAGTAAAAGCTGATGGAGGTCAACTAGCCTCCCTCCCCCAACTACCCCTCTTTTCACCAATCGCATCTGATTGAAATTGTAAGATAACCATTTTGTTCAAAAAAAGATCACAGAATATATAACAATACCTCCAGGGATTGACACAACCTCCCGGAGCCCTGGGTCAAGGGCTGTAAGTTATGCCCTTGGGGCATATAAGGTTTTGATAGAATGGGTGATCACACAAACTGCAGATGGGGGTCATTTGATTTAAAATTGGAAGTTGCAGTTCCCTTTTTACGAGTCAAAGTGGTTTTAGAGCAGCCAGCCCCCCCCCCCCACGGCCATCATTTCCCAAAAAAACATCCAAACAAAGTTTTGAGACATCTATTTTTTTAGAATTGTTGAAGGGTTCAGTAATTATGCGTTTGGGGATGTCGTTATCGTATCAACAGGAACCTTCAGGGACATCATGAGTGCGATGTTCAGTCGACCATAAGGCAAAATATACCTGCTACTACTGCTATCAATACTGCTGCTACTACTGTTACTACTACTAGTAACAATACACTATTACAGCTACTACTGTTCCTACTACTACCACTACTACTATGATACTAGTATAATTAAGGCTACGCGCATGAAGGTGAAAATTTGACAGGATTAAGAGGGGAAATTTGAACTAAATCAAAACAAGCTATATGACTGCAGATTATCAAAAGGGTGTATCTCAAGAATGGATTTGGGTATTAAGTTAGCACTTTCGGAGAATACTTAAGGGAGAGATCGATTGACAAAAAGGTAATATATACATGTCACTACAAACACTATTACCACTGCTACTTTTACTAATGCTACTACTGCTACTAAACTACTCCCACTACTTCAATTGCAATAACTTATGAGGCTTGGAGTGTTAAGACGAAAAAGGCGTCAAAGGGGGCTCAAAAGCGCACATCAGCAATATATTTGGAACGGCTTACTGTGTCAAGCTGAAACTTCCGGGGCATCATGAAAGGGATGTTCAACTGACCTAAAGGCAAGGTGTGCACGCTACTACCGCTATTAATACTGCTGCTACTATTGTTACTACGACTACTAATAAAACACTAATACTGCAACTACTTCTCCTACTACCACCGCAATTGCTGTGATACTAGTACTATTAAGGCTAAGTCTATAAAGGTAAAATTTGAGAGAATATTGATGGCTTATTCAAATTAACAAAAGACGCTATGTGCATTTAGATTGTCAAAAGAGTGTGTCTTAAGGACTGATTTGTTTATTAAGTTGGAATTTTCAGAGAGTGTTTAAAGGGGAAGATCAATTGACCAAAAGGCAATATGCGCACACTACTACTAATACTACTACCATTGCTACATTTACTAGTTCTACTACTGCTGTTACTATTGCTCCCTCTAATACTTCTGATGCACCTACTTGTAAGGCTACGAGCAATAAGATGAAAATTTCCAGAATTATATGAATATACAGGTTACGAAAAGAACATATCGACAATGTCATAGCAATGGCTAATTGTATAAAGTTTAGTAATAATACTACTGCTGTGACTACTGTTACAACTACGCCTAAGGGTATGTAGGTAAAATTTTCAGAAAATTATTACTGCTACTATACTGCAACTATACTATTATTATTACTGCTATTGCTACTACTGCTACTAAAGCTAGGACTACTACTATTAATTCCACTACTATTACTACTGCTACTACTATAACTACTGATGCTACTACTACTTCGACTAAAGCTAAGGGTATTAAGGTGAAAACTTTTGGTAATATTGAAAATTTAACGAATTAAATCAATACACACTAGGCCAACATAGGTTGTCAAGAGGACGTACCAGCAAGACCCCAGGAATGGTCAATGGTATTAAATTGAAACTTTCATCGTGTGTTGAAAGGGATGTTGAAAAAAAAAACAAATTTGCTATCTGGATACTGCTACTAATGCTACTACTGCTACTACAACTATTGCTACTACACAAGCTAAGGGTATTAGGATGAAGCTGTCAAGGAATATTTAGACGGATGTTGAACTAAATCAAAACAAACTATGATCATGTAGATTGTCTAAAGGGTGACAAAGCAATATCACAATTACGGTTTACATTATTAGGCTAGACCTTTCAGGGTAAGTTGTGGTAGATTGTGAACTAGCCAGAAGACACTATGTTTATGCTTTTAATGCTACTTCTACAGTTACTGTAGCTAATGACACCAAGGGCATTCAGTTGAAACTTTTAGGGAACGTTTAGGGGGAGTTTCAATTAAACAAAAAAACTATATGCCTGCAAGTATCAAAAGGGCCTATAAGCAATATCATAGGTAGCGCTGCTCTATCATAGCTAGTAATATCATTGACATTTTAAAAGAGCTAAATTGATTGGAAATTAAAAGTTATAGTGCCCTTTTTATGATTCTTTTATGGAATTGTTGAGGGGAGTGCTGAACTAAACTAAAACAAGTCATGTGTATATGGGTTGTCTAAAGGGCGTAACTCAGGAATGACTGAGTATATTAATTTGGAAATTTCAGGAAATGATAAAGGAGATGATCAATTGATCAAAAATGCAATATTTGCTCGCTACTACTATTACAACTACCACTGCTTCTGCTGCTACCATAACAGAAACTACTACTACCACTACTATCATTAAAACTACTATTTCTGTAGTGAGTACAACTAAGGCTGGGGATATTAAAATAAACATCTGAGGAAACGTTGAGGGGAAAGTTGAACTAAATCGAAACACACTATGTACATACAGATTGCTAATACGGGCGTATCAGCAATATTTTTGGAACAGCTTATTGTATCAAGAGTAAACTTCAGGGGCATTATGAGTGGGATGCTCAGTTGAGCAAAATGCAAAATGTACCTGCTACTAGTGCTATTAATACTGCTGATACGACTGTTGTTACTACTACTACCAATACACTATTACTACTACTACTGTTCCTACTACTATCACTACTATTATGAAACAAGTACAATTAAGGCTATGCGTATGAAGGTGAAAATTTGACAAATATTGAGGAGAACGTTGAACTAAATCAAAACATACTATGTAACACTGCTACTTTTACTAATGCCACTACTGCTACTAAACTACTCCAACTACTTCCATTGCAATAACTTATGAGGCTTAGAGTATTAAGATGAAAAGGGCGTCAAAAGGGGGTCAAAAGCGCACATCAGCAATATTTTTGGAACGGCTTACCGTGTCAAGCTGAAACTTCCTGGGCATCATGAAAGGGATGTTCAACTTACCTAAAGGCAAGATGTACATACTACTACCGCTATTAATACTGCTGCTACTACTGTTACTACGACTACTAATACAGCACTAATACTGCGACTACTTCTCCTACTACCACCGCAACTACTGTGATACTAGTACTATTTAGGATAAGTCTATAGAGTTAAAATTTGAGAGAATATTGATGACACATTCGAAGTAAGAAAAGACACTATGTGCATTTAGATTGTCAAAATAGCGTATCTTAAGAATTGAGTTGTGGATTAAGTTGGAACTCTCAGAGAAAGCTTGAAGGGAAAGATCAATTGACCAAAAGGAAATTTGTGCACACTACTATTAATGCTACTACCACTGCAACATTTACTAGTTCTACTGCTATTACTATTGATCCAACTACTACTTCTATTGCAACTACTTGCAAGGCTAAGATCATTAAGATAAAAATTTCAAGAACTTTATGAATATACAGGTTATCAAAAGGACATATCGACAGTGTCAAAGTCATGACTATTTGTATTACGTTATGTATTAATACTACTGATGTTACTACTATTACAAATATACCTAAGGATATGAAGGTGAAACTTTCAGAGAATATTTAGGGGGAAGGTAAACTGAACCACAACACATCATCCATATGCAGGTTGTCAAAAGGGCATATCAGCAATATCTTAAGAACAGTTTTGTGTGTGAAATAAAACTTACAAGGATTGTTGTGGGGGATATTGAACTAACAAAAAGACAATATTTGCATCATAATGCTATTGTTTGTACTCCTACTCCTACAACTACTACTACTGCTACTATTATAATTGCTGCTATTACTACTGCTGCTACTAAAGCTAAGACTACTACTATTAATTCTGCTGCTACTACTACTGCAACTAATATAGCTAAGCTACCGCTGCTACTACTACTGCTGCTGAAGCTAAGGGTATAAAGGCGAAAATTTTGGGCAATATTGAAACTATTTTGAACAAAATCAAAACACACCAAGCATACATAGGATGTCAAGAGGACGTATCAGCAATGCTTCAGAAATGGTTGATGGTACTAAGTTGAAACTTTCATAGAGTGTTGAAGGGGATATGGAAAAAAAACCAAAGGTACTATGTGCATAGGCTTACTGCTAGTAATGCTACTACTGCTACTACAACTATTGCTACTACACAAGCTAAGGGTATTATGGTGAAACTTTCAAGGAATATTTAGGCAAATGTTAAATGAAATCAAAACGAACTATGATTATGTAGATTTTCAAAAGGGTGACAAAGCAATATAACAATAACGGCTTACTTTATTAAGTTTGACCTTTCAGGGTAAGTTATGTCGGATTTTGAACTAGCCGAGAAGACGCTATGTGTATACTTTTAATGCTAATTCTACGGTTACTGTAACTAATGACACTAAGCACATTAAACTAAAACTTTTAGGGAACGTTTAGGGGGAGTTCCAATTACGCAATAAAACTATACGCATGCAGGTATTAAAAGGGCATATAAGCAATATCATAAGCAACGATGCTATATCATAGCTAGTAATATCATTGACACTTTAATAGAGCTAATTTGATTGGAAATTAAGTTCTAGTGCCCTTTTTTAGAGTCAAAAGTGAATCGAGGGCTATCAGCTCTCCTCTTTAGCTCATAATTTTCCAAAAACTTCCAATCCAAATTATTAATTCAGCCATTTTGTTCAGCATAGCGGAACGGTCTAAAAACTACATCTCTAGGGTTATTGGGTAAGTCAATCCCCCTCAGTTATGCGATTTGCCCATTATGATTAAAAATTAAATGTTGCTTTAATATTAAATCAAAGCACATTTCGTGTATGCTGGTTGCCAATAAGACACCTCAGCAATATCCATAGAATAACTGCAGGTATTAAGTTCAAACTTTTATTCAAACTTTTATACTTTTATTACTACTTCTGCTCTTAAAATTTAACTAAATCAAAA
The DNA here is from genome assembly GCA_027921565.1 of Artemia sinica. Taxonomy (NCBI): domain Eukaryota; kingdom Metazoa; phylum Arthropoda; class Branchiopoda; order Anostraca; family Artemiidae; genus Artemia; species Artemia sinica. The sequence continues at coordinate 74,439,066 of CM051259.1, forward strand.
GAGTGTAAGTGTATCCAAGCTATCAAAGAGCATAGATAGAGTTTTTTGGGAATGGCACTAAGTTTTATTTTTTAGGTCAACTAGAGGAGCCATAAAACTATATTAAACGCTAGTATTTGTGTCAATATTTTCAAAAGGTTGTATGTTGTTAAATATAGTTGAAAAACTTTCTCCAGTATGCAAACACCAGGCCAAACTATTAATTAATTTTAAAAAACGAGGAGATTTAAAATATTATTTTCTTTTCCCTGAAAAAGACTATGTCAATATAAAACGAGCAGAAATTAGTTTGAAAAATATTTTCCACAAAATGAGTTTTTCAAAAAACAGTAAAGAACTCCATTAAACCAAAAATGAGCAAAAATAGAATCAAATAATCTACCAAGCGTAAGAGTAAAACTACCACAAATCAGCAAAAATAAATAAATGAAAATCAAAACGAACATAAATTATAATAAATAACAGAGTCAAACTCAAAACGAGCAGAAATTAATATAAGTAGGGCTCACAATCCCTATATCTTCTCAAGAAAAGAACATAATTTGCACTTTACAGAAAAAAAACTAAATGTTTTTACTTTTATAACTTTAATAGATCAAATAATATTAACATTTGATTACTAAATGTCACTTAAAAATTAAAATTATTTCACTTAAAGAAAATTATTTTCTCATCTTTTTTGCCTATAAATTTTTTAAGACATAATTATTAGATTTTTAGACTATTCTGAACAAAATGGTTATCTAAAAATTTTGATCCCGTGACTTTGTGAAAAAATGAGCGTGGGAGGGGGCCTAGTTGCCCTCCAATTTTTTGGTCATTTAAAAAGGGCACTAGAGCTTTTAATTTCCATTCGAATGAGCCCTTTCGAGAAATTCTAGGACCACTGGGTCGATACGATCACCTCTGGGAAAAAGAAAAAAAAACTAGAAATAAACATGCATCCGTGATCTTTCGTCTGGCAAAAATACAAAATTCCACGTTTTTGCAGATAGGAGCTTGAAACCTCTACAGTAGGGTTCTCTAATGCACTGAATCTGATGATGTGATTTTCATTGTGAATTTAAGGGATTATTCCCCCTTTTTTCAAAAATAAGGCAAATTTTTCAAGGCTCGTAACTTTTGATGGGCAAGACTAAACTTGATGAAGCTTATATATTTAAAATCAGCATAAAAATCCAATTATTTTGATGTATCTATTGAAATCAAAATTCCGTTTTTTAGAGTTTCAGTTACTATTGAGCCGGGTCGCTCCTTACTTACAGTTCGTTACTACGAACTGTTTTATCAATTCGTAAATACTGAAACAAATATTATAGAATTTCAGAAAGAGCCAAAAATACATAAAAAAAAAGTCAAATGGAAAAAAATTTGGAAAGGGTGTATTTCAAATTGCCGTTCTTGTATTTACCCATGGGGGGGGGTGTTTAAATCATTCCGGAGATACTATAAAATTCTTCTCCAAACCAATCCATGTTTGCAGGTACACTTCCACTTGAAGTCTTGTTCAAATTCCACAACTCTGTTAAAGACATATTCTTAGAAACCCTACAACAAACATACAATCCCCTCGTAGCCTCACAAAATCGTTATCTCGTTTTCGAGCTTGAAGTAGCTAACAACAATGTTGGATCTGTCTATCTCACTAGGGGTTTGTTATTCAAAACGCGTTCTTCAAATGAAACTCAGCACAGTTGTCATTATTTGTTAAAAGAACCCACCGATAATATTTAGCTGAGCCGTGTACCAATATTCAGCAGTTTTCAGTATTGAGTATAACTTATTTAAAAAAAACACCACTTACATTTTCCATGTTCATACCGTCTGAACATTTACTTACAGGAAAAGCAGACCGGTTTCAAATTTCAAACACCAGTTTTCTTATTCTGATACTGCAAAGAACCTAGCCTGAGGCCCCACCAAAACTGCATATCTCTTGGACAATATTATCGATGAAGTTGGTTTTGAAGGTCCAGAAATCATTTAAAAGCAATAATTCTTGATAATAATTGATTTGAGTAACAAAAAGAGTGTTCTTAGTGCTGTTCGACATCTGAGTATGAAACAAAACAATCAAGAAGTCAGATTAGACTTTAGGCTCCTAGACTCCAGACTCCAGACTCCGTTAGACTTTAGGAAGTTCAGAAATATACAGCAAAAGATAGTTACCGAGCTATTGCTCGGTATAAAGTGATGAAATACTTCATTTTAAGAATAAATTTTTTAAGTTTAAATTTAACACAGCAGCATGCCAATATTCATCACTTTTAAATATTGGGCATAACTCATTTTAAAAAACACCACTTTTATTTTCTATGCTTACATGGAACATTTCCTTAAAGGAAAAATAGTTTTTTTTTTTTTTTTAATCGTATCTGATTAAGAGATTTGTCAAAACAGTAAAAAGCCTGCGATTTATAGGAAAATTAAGAGAAAATTGTGCAAAATATAAAGCCGCCTGTTTAAAAGTGAAAAAGACCCATGGCCCCCATGCATCCACTCCTATGTTAAAAAAGCAAAAAAAAAAAAAACTGCGAAAAAAAGTTTCCTAATGAAAAACTTCATTCTAAGTATTAATTTTTCCAGTCAAACTTAGCTGAGCAGCATACCAATATTCAGCCAAATAGAGAGCTATATTCACTCAAAAATCAATATTCAGCCAAATAGAAAGCAAAATAGAAATCTGCCTGTTTAAAAATGAAGAATACCCAGAACCCCCCATGCACCCATTCTCATGTTTTGGAGTACATCGTCTCCACTATGCATTGTGTGCGCTATCAACCAGCAACGATAAAACATATTAACGGTAACGGTAAAACCCATTCTGCGGAAAAATGAAAAGTACCTTGTCTCTATCAACTTCTGTCATTTGTAAGGTCTCCTGAAGAGTGTCGTAGCGAATCTCAAGCTGGCTTCTCGCTCTTTCCGTTTTTACTAATTCTTCTTTAACCACAGAAAAATCGACTTTCAACTCACCAAGAATGTGCTCAATTGAAACCTTTTCAGTCTCAGCTTCTTTCAACAGCTGCTCAATATGTGATTTCTCTTTACTCAGATTTGAATTTGTTTGCTCAAATCTGGTGACCTGATCACGGAGCAACTGAATTTCTGACTTATATCGAGAAACATCACTTTCTAACTCTAACCTCTTTTTTTCGCAATTCTGGAGGTTTAAGGCTAAGTCTTTTTTCTGCCCTTCCATGAGATTACGATCAAGAGACGTACGTTGAATTTCAGCACGTGCTTGGGCTAAACCGTGTTTCAGATCTTCACAGGCCTCTCGTAGCGTAGTGTTTTGACTTTCCCTAGAAGATCAGACATAAAACAAGAGATCTAACTCTGGAACGTAAACAAAACAAAATTTACCTCAATATATAATTAAATTACACTAGTAAGAACACAAAAGAATGCCATAAAAGATGGGAAAATACGAGCATTGGGCCATAAATGACAACAAAGAATAGTAAGACACAAAAGAATAAATATATGAGGAAATACAAATCAATGGAGGACAGATAATCATGAAAGAAAAGGAGCTGTAGTATATAAGAAAGTATTTAGCCAATGGAAAGGCCTTTTTTTTCTTGACAAATTTTTCTTTTCATCACCAAAATTAAATTTCATTTGGCAATCTAAGAATTTCATTTTGATTGGTAAACACGCACCTTGTAGTTTAAATTCCGAAACAGACAATCTTTTTTTTCTCAGGCATATTGTCGATTTTGGATTTCCGTGTTGTAAAAAAAAAAATTCCAATAGGAAGCATATAACAACAATGAAAGAAAAACTCAATGAAAAAACAACAAACGAGACTGCGGCCAGTAGAGAGAAAAGATGAAAAACTAAAACGACGCGGATATTTTGCCTGTATGTAACTGTGGCCAGTAGAGAGACTGCGGCCAGTAGAGAGAAAAGATGAAAAACTAAAACGACGCGGATATTTTTCCTGTATGTAACTGTGGCCAGTAGAGAGACTGCGGAGAAAAAAGATGAAAAACTAAAACGACGCGGATATTTTTCCTGTATGTAACTGTGGCCAGTAGAGAGAAAAGATGAAAAACTAAAACGACAAGGATATGTCGCCTGTATGACGAGGCGTCAGAAAATTGTATTTTATTAATATTGGTGTTGAATATTATTTGTTTTTAGTTTATTTTAGTTTTTTTTCGTTTTTTATCTGTGTTTCTTCTGTGCTGAAGACACCTCATTTATATAGAGGCAAAATATCCGCGTCTTTTTAGTTTTTCATCTTTTCTCTCTACTGTCCGCAGTCTTGTTTGTTGTTTTTCATTGATTTTTTTTCTCTCTTTGTTGTTTTTTGTCATGGCTGATCTTTCATTTGTTGAAACATATATAAATGTAATTGTCCCACTGTCATGTGTTTGCTTGATGGTGTTCCAAATATGTTTAACCCATTGTCTAGTTTTATTTTTCATTACCCTTTTTTGGCTTATTCAGTTTTTTCGTAATAAAAAAAAAACAAATAAAAAACTAGAAAGATTTTATATAATAGTTTATAAAATGATTTTTATTGAACCAATTTGTAGATTATTTTTACAACAGTCAAAGTGTGACGCATACGAAGATTTTGGCTTCACGGGTGGAAGCCTTTAGCAACGGAAAAAAAAACTTGGAATCCTCGCTTTCGTATTGTTGAAAAATCCTGGAAGAAATGTTTTTTACTGATAAAGCTTTCCGCATGTGAAGCCGAAATATTTGGAATTCTATTACCACATATAATTTTTCACTGTCTTCATGAAACCCGTTAATATATTTCATTACATTTTAACTATAAATGGAAAGGCATTACTGTTTAAATCATTGTTTACTATTTAAAAATCTTTCTAAAATACAGTTTCTCTCCACAATCCAATTATTAGAGGTTGGATTGTCAGCAGAAAATTAGACTGTAGGAATTCATTTTTTAATAATCTGACAATCGAAAATATAGACAATCCAGCAAACAAGGTCAAAAATATACACCCAAACAGAGGGAACCCGTTGCTGTCATCACCTACCCTATAGTCCACATTCTATTGGACCCTACCCTATTGTCCTACCCTATTGGACAAAAAATATTAAGAATTTTCAGAATGAGCATCGAAAATAAATACTGCTATTTAAAGAGCGTCTGGAAAAGAACGCCGGATTTTAAAAACTGTTATTTTTATTTGTGGTTGTCGGCAACATTGTTTTTGCTTATTTTGTTATCATTGATCATCGAGATGATCGATAATTGATCAGTGATACCAAAACATGCAGAAACAATGTTGCCAGCAACAACGAATAAAAATAACGGGCTTTTCAAATCTGGCATTCTTTTTGAGACACCCTAAATATATTCTGCATTTTCTATAGATGAGTTCAAACTCTATCAGGTAATTCTGCGACGTACAATTATTACGGCTAATTAAACATTTAAGTATCAAAGTTAAAATTTATTAAATTAAGCTAAAAACTAATAATTTCGAATTCATTAAAATCAATGAAGTTAACTTAATTATAACTTAGCTTTGACTTTAGTAATACCTAACTTGTCATTATTAGCATTTACAAAATTGAGATAAACAAAGTTAGACTTAATTATAACTAAACAGTTTAAAACAATTGAAAAATCCAGTATTTGTTACTAAACATTTAAGAATTTACTGGGTAAAATCAAATAAGTATATTTAATAAGAAAACGAAAAAAAAAGAGATAGAAAGGGTAGATGAAGGAATTTGTTTAAAAAAGATGAAAGAGAGAGAGAGAGAGAGAGAGAGAGAGAGAGAGAGAGAGAGAGAGAGAGAGAGAGAGAGAGAGAGAGAGAGAGAGAGAGAGAGAGAGAGAGAGAGAGAGAGAGAGAGAGAGAGAGAGTGGGAGCCAGAGAAGACTGATTTTCAAGCACCCTTGCATTTCTCCATTCTAGTAATTTAGAGTGAGTTCTGTGCCTAAGTCCTTCTAGTGCCACCTTGACACATAATGGCGCAAGGGGAGAGATTTCCTCAAAAGATTGTGCTTGGATGGGGTTGTAAAATAGAATTTTTGACTCCGAAAGAAAATTCTTACATTTTAGTTGACCTTTGGTGGCCCTAAAGCCTGTCTCAGTGGCCCATTCTGGATCCTCTGGAATGTTGCAAGCTAGTTTCAGAGCCCCAGTAGGAGGATGACAGCTATATTCAGCAACAGGCCTCATACAGGATTTACACGTGCTGATTAAGGGCTGATCAAACGAAATGAAAGCAAAATTTTGGAGATAGCATGGAACTGCCACCTCGATTGAGATGGCTGTTCCAAGAAATTTTAGTTGAGAAACAAATTCACAGGAGACAAATTTCATTAACTCTTTTGGTGTTACCGTTTTCAATTCTGTCATAGACTATATTTGACTATCAGCTTTTTATGCGCAATAGTTGACCTTTTTTCCAGAATGTTAACTTGTTTTAAGCGGATAGGATCCCATGTATCATTCGACTCAAAAAACAACAACACTGATTTTATGGTCGTCTTGCAAAGGGAGTGGTGGCAGTTAAAAATAAAAGAAAAAGCATGGAAAACTGATGACAGAGATATTTGTTTTCTTTTTTCATTAACATAGTTTTAACAGCAATACCGACAATGACAGCTGACAGTGCAACGTGCAGCTGAGCATACAGTGCATTGGAAAGTGCCTACTAGCACAGCGCAGCCTTACCTATCAGAACTAAAAAAACTAATTTAAACGTTCCAAAACTAGGTTTTCAATGAGAGAACTAAGCTTCTTTGGATCTACTTTGAAATATTCTGAAAGGAATCGTTGTTTTTTTAAACTATTTTTTATTGATTATAAAACTTTTAGAGCTAATCGGAATGTAGACCACTGGCTAAGTAAAAAGAAATTCTGCAGCTTTAACTAATATTTAAAAGTGGCTGTTCAAACTTTAACCCAATGTGAAACAGAAGTAAAAAAAAAATACAGCAAACAATTTATTGAGGCTTTTTATAATTTATTATAATATATTTAGATAATTGTAAATGACGCTGGTTGTTTTTTCTCAGAGACAAAAAACTGACTTTCGCGTTTTATCCTTTTTTCATATTGTCGGCGTTATCCATTAGTATAACCCAACCATCAAACCACAATTATTAAATTACAAATAAAGTAAGCAAAAAGGCTTATTTACGAAGGCAAATTGTGCCTAAATATGCAAAAAAAATACTTAAAATAATATTAATTCTATTATCTAATTACTTATATTGAGTGTTAAACAATTATGATAAATGTCTTTTATGTTGTAAAAATTAAGTGATATATGCTATTTCTCTACATATATTAATAATAATGGTACCTATAGTATATATCCTTTTCTTAATCCTAATTATTATCCGATCAAATTAATCAGCTAAATTTACCTGTCCAAAAATTGGTGCATAATCCTATTGAAATAGTTTTTTTTTTCTCTATAAATTCTATTCCTCTTTATAGTTTATTGTTAATAATAATAATCATAGGCAGAAATTAAAGAGCGATGCGGGCATAATGTATTATTTATTATTTTAATTTTTTTTTAGACCACGACACTTTGTATCAAAGGAGTTGTCGTAGAAACTTCGAAAAGGGCTCATTGAATTAGAAATTGAAAGGGCCAGTTCTCTTTTTAATAGTCGAAAGTGATTTTGAGGGCAACTAAACCCCCTCCCACGCCCACTATTTCCCCAAACACATCCAATAAAAATTTTGAGAGCCACTTTGCTCAGCGTAGTTAAAAGGTCCGGAAATTACGTCTTTAAGGATGAGATCCTCCTCCCAAAGCCCTGAGTGCAAGGGTTGTAAGTTATGCACTGGGGACATATAAGGTTTTTATAGAAAGGGTTGTCGTATAAACTTTGGAGGGGGCTCATTGGATTGGTAATCATAAGTTCTAGTGCCCTTTTTCAGGTCCAAAACGATCGGAGGGCGGATACCCCACACCTCGTATTTTCCTGAAATGCATCTTATAGAAATTTTGAGGTGGCCATTTTTTGTCGTAGAAACTTCGAAAAAAGCTCATTCGATTGGAAGTTAAAAGGACTAGTACCCTTTTTAATAGTCAAAAGTGATTGGAGGGTAACAGACCCCCCCACACCCATAAATTCCCAAAACCCGTCTAATAAAAATTTTGAGATAGCCATTTGGTACACCGCAGTTGAAAGGTCTGGAAATTATGTCTTTGAGGATGACAACCACCCCCTCCTACCTACAGCCCTCAGTACCACAAATCACTATCAATAAATAAATAAAACTCACAACAAACAGAAATCATAGGCAGCGCGCTAGCGCTGCCTAAGTAAAGAACGATATGGGCACAATGTGTTTTTGTTTTTTTTTTTTCTCCATACCCGGGCACTTCGTATCGAAGGAGTTGTCGTAGAAACTTCGAAAAGGGCTCATTCAATTGGAAATTGGAGTGGCTAGTGCCCTTTTTAATAGTCGAAAGTGATTGGAGGGCAACTAGCCCCCCCCCCCACACCCATCATTCCCCCAAACACATCCCATCAAAATTCTGAGATAGCCATTTTGTTCGGCGTAGTTGATTTCAACATAGAAAATATCTTTTTGAGGAGGACACTCCCCCACAACCCTCAGGGCAAGGGTTTTAAGTTTATGCCCTGGGGGCATATAAGGTTTTTATAGAAGGTGTTGTCGTAGAAACTTCAAAACAGGCTCATTCGATTGGAAATTTGAAGGGCTAGTACCCTTTTTAATAGTCGAAAGTGATTGGAGGGAATCTAGCCCCCCCCCCCCCCATGCCCATCATTCTCCCAAACACATCCCATCAAAATTTTGAGATAGCCATTTTGTTCGGCGTAGTTGATTTCCAGATAGAAAATATCTTTTTGAGGAGGACACTCCCCCACAACCCTCAGGGCAGGGGTTTTAAGTTATGCCCTGGGGGCATGTAAGGTTTTTATAGAAGGCGTTGTCGTAGAAACTTCAGAAAAGGCTCATTCGATTGGAAATTCAAAGGGCTAGTGCTCTTTTTAATACTCAAAAGTGATTGGAGGGCAACTAGCCCCCCCACGCCCATCATTTCTCCAAACACATCCAATCAAAATTTTGAGATAGCCATTTTGTTCAGCGCAGTTGATTTCCAGATAGAAAATATGTTTTTGAGGAGGACACTCCCCCGCAACCCTCAGGGCAAAGGTGTTAAGTTATGCCCTGGGGGCATAACTTAATATTTATAGAAGGCATTGTCATAGAAACTTCAAAACAGGCTCATTCGATTGGAAATTCAAAGGGCTAGTGCTCTTTTTAATAGTTGAAAGTGATTGGAGGGCAACTAGCCCCCCACGCCCATCATTCCCCCAAACACATCCAATCAGAATTTTGAGATAGCCATTTTTTCAGCGTATGCTAGTTGCCTTCCCCTATGCCTTCCCAAGGCCAGAGCAAAATTTGCACTTTACTGAAAAAATACAAATGAATAGACATTGTCAGTTTAATATACATATACTGATATTTAGTAATCAAAATGTTAAAATTATTTGATTTATTAAAGTTATAAAAGTAAAAACATTTATATTTTTTCAGTAAAGTGCAAATTTTGTTCTGGCCCTGAGAAGGCATAGGGGTTTTGCGCCCAACTTATGTTAATTTCTGCTCGTTTTGAGTTTGACTCGGTTATTTATTGTAATTTCTGTTCGTTTTGGATTTCATTTATTTATCGATGCTGATTTGTGGTAGTTTCGAGCTTGGTATATTATTTGATTTTATTTTTGCTCATTTGTTGTTTAATGGAGTTCTTTTCTTTTCTTTGAAAAACTTATTTTGTGGAAAAAGTTTTGCTAATTAATTACAATAAATAGCCGAGTCAAACTCAAAAGGAGCAAAAACTAACATGACTAGGGTTGATAACCCCCATGCCTTCTCAAGACCAGAACATAATCTGCACTCTACTGAAAACAAAAAACGTTCTGAATGTTTTCGTTTTTTTTACTTTCATAATTAGAAAATTATCAAAACTTTAAGGAATAAATATCAGTATACGTCAATTAAACTGACAATCCACGGTCATTTTTTTTTTCCCGCAAAGTGTAAATTATGTTCTGGCCTTGAGTGGCATGAGGGTTACCAGCCCTACACATGTCAATTTCTGCTCGTTTTGAGTTTGACTCGACTATTTATTGTAATTTCTGTTCGTTTTCAGTTTCATTTATTTATTGATAGTGATTTGTAGTAGTTCTACGCTTGGAAAATTATTTAATTTTATTTCTGCTAATTTTTGGCGTAATGGAGCTCTTTCCTTTTCTTTGAAAAACTTGTTTTGAGAAAAGAGTTTTTTAAAATTAATTATGAACATAAAATTATATCTACCTGTTATTCGCTAGTATCCGTCGATAGCGGTTCAAATTTTTGGATTTTTTGCAAATCGTGGATATTGGTGAATGACTTACGTTTATGACTGTCAGTTATTTGATTTTAATTCTTATAATTTGTGGCTTTTATTGAATTTTATTCATCTTTAATTTTTTGGTTTTTTCATTGTTTTTTTTTACATTCACATTGACTTTCCGCGCTTTATTTTGTTGGTTTTTTCTTCGGCCTCATTGAATATATTTTTTCGTTTCGCGCAGAAGAAGAGAGGCGTTTGTCCCCTCGAAATATTCGCTTTGTTGTGTTTTGTCAGTGTTTTCATTTGGCCTGTAAAAACCCCATTTTTGCTCGTTTTTATATCTTGTAACTTGAAAACAGTTTTTCGCTCTTCCCAGACTGAAGATCCAGTATAGTGACGGAGATAAAAAAAGAAAAAAAAAAAAATTCACGACGTCAATGTTGCTATGTTGGGAAATATGTAATTCAGTAAAATAAATGAGCTAAAATGCACCTGTCCGAAAAGTGATTATTCAAAGGTTTCATCGAAATAAAAAAAAAATCTGGAAGTTACATTGAAAAGATTAGTCGATAAAACGCAACAAGTTAATGCATCGAAAAATTAACACTGAAGTCATCAGATCCAAAATTGTCAATCAAGAGTCACTACACGGGAAAGTTAAAAGAATAATAAGTTAACGACAAGCATCCAAAACATATTGAAGACTTACAACTGAGCACAATCAGCTTTCGCTCTTCTTATTTGTGACTGCAAGGACTCTTTCTCTTCAATCCATTGTGATTTCTCTAGACTGAGTCCCGTGACTGAAAGTTGAAAAGATGCTTTCTCACGACGTAGGTTTTCAAGCTACAATATTAATGAATATTAATTGTAGCATTCAACAATAGCCTTTATAATACTGAAATATGAAGTTATACATTGCTTGTAAGTTGCCTATTACTGAAAAAGTAAGTCCCCTAGTACTGAAAAGACAAGCTGCCTTACGATAAAAATAGTAAACTGATAACAATGTTTATGCACAACATTTTATTCTCTTCTACTTTTTCGTCTCCGTTATTTAGATGCAAATAGAAAGTCGACATAAAGACAAATAGGAATAAAAATAAAAAGAAATAACAAAACTATGATGGGGAAAAAAGAGACGTAACCTTTAAATCTATAAAGTGGCCCAATAACTTTTTCTAAAAAATGCGATGCTACCATTTTCCGGTGTGAAAAAACGATCTAGATAGGCCAAAAGTTTGTAAGTTTTTTCTTTCCTCCCAACCCACCTAATATATTTATTAAATCTCCTGTTGACTATAAGTAGAGACCCCAGAAGGTTGAAAGCCTTGAGCATCGTAGGAGGAGTTTAAAACACAACCTGTTTTATTGGCAAATCAGCTGATTCCAAGCTTTTAGAGAAAGGCATTCCCGTTTGATAGCTGTGAAGTGAGTCTCGGATTCATAAATGCTTCTCATTAAATACTACGCATTGCAGCAGAAGAATTATACTAATAAGTTTTTATGCCAGGGGACCAAGCTTTCCTCAGTGATTATTGTTCGTTCAATAAGATTTTTCTTAATAAGATTAATGTTCGTTTTCCGGTGTGAAAAAACGGTCACAACTTTGGGGGTTTAGGACTTTAATTGATTTTGGAAAACACCTTCTTCATATGAATGACGTCACAAATACCCAGACCTCCAATACCATAATGGGTTATCTTTCTACAGCGAATAAAATAAGGTAAAATTGAAGAAAAACTGTCTTTCCTTTCGCCAAGTAAGCTTGATCCCCTGGTGCGAAGAATAAAAGTTACAAACAGCACAATTGAAACGAAATTTTTTAAGAATATTTCGGTTCGTATTTGTCTTAGTTCCCTATCCTAACTGGCCAATAACAGCACTAAGGATTCCTCACTTCGGGGAAATAATGTAGAAAAGGCGATTAACACTAATAGTGATAAAATACGAAACCATTCTATTTCTTGAGTTCATCTTAGAATTGAAGCAATATATGGTTCCAGAATAAACTGGCTATTGATTCAGAAGGAGAGAAAGACGTGGCCTCTTAATCACATCATATTTACTAAGGTGATTTGGAGTGTAAATTCATATATACAGGCTATATTAATAAGGAGACTAATAAAAGGGAGGAAGGCGTGGTCTCTTAATCGTTTTATATATACTAATAAGGAGAGTTTTACAGGGAGGAAGACTAATATTTACTAATATTATTAAATTACTATGATATATTACTCCTATTGCTGCCAGAAGCAAATTGCAACTATCTTTACTCATTAATATTACTAAAACATAACACATATTTACTAATAGGAGACTAAAAAAGAAAAGAAAAGTGTGTTTTCCTTGGTCCGTCATATACGCGAATTAAGGCATAGCAAAATCTGCCCCCACACTTTTTGTATAATTTGTTTTATGACAGTATCTCTGAATGCTGTCAAACTATCCTGGATGCTGTATACTGTCACAGAGTGACACTGTTACATTTGTGACAGCGTGCTGAGCCTCCGTGACACTTATTGCACCAATTGAGACGGGGATTTCATTGACGCATAAATATTTATTTTTAGCTGGAAAATCACAAGAGGGATCGAATTTTCATTTGTAAATACTGAAGTTGTTGCTGACGACTTTTAGGAAATGCACCTAAAAAAATATCATAGTGTGCAATTTTTTTTTCAAATTGACTTTTTTATAGATGAATTTAGCCGTAAAAACTTGTCGCTATAACTGATTCGATCTAGTCACTTATATAGAAATTAGGCTATTTAGAAGTTCTTGTTCTTTTCATTTCGTTTATTTTATACATTATCGTTTACTGAAAAATAGAGTCGTTCTATTTTTAATTTTATTAATATCTGTCTCTAAAAAATCGAAAAACTTTACTTCCTCTCTTTCCATGATCACTGCATCAACACGTTACTTAAAATAAAAGGAAACATTTGAGAAAAATTTGTCGTCGCTGGGAACCGAACCTACAAGCTCTCAGATGAATAATCTTGACGAATAGATGAATAACCCTGCCAGATACCAGGAAGCTGCTTCATAGTGATTTGATATAAACTTTTGACAATTAAATTAAGACATTAAATGGGTTATTATAAGAGTTTTCTTGGGTTTGGTTCCTACTAATGACTAGTTTCGTGAGGTGCAGCCTTTTTCCTTTTACAATCGCGGGCAAGTTTTTAGCTTATAAACTCATTTATGCTTACAATGTGTAACTGGATGCTAGCAATCTATTTCGATGTATTTCTTTACCATTGAAAGTATCATACCTCAAAGTTACTATTTCAGTTTAACGATTTGTTCGTCATGGTAATATAAGTAAGTAGTTTTCTTACATCTTTCATTAACTTCCGACAATTCTCAGATACCTCCAGTTTTCCTTTTGTTGTAGATTCTAATATACTATTGCAACTATCTCTTTGCTTAGATAATTCTTCACATCTTTGGCTAGTAGCAGTGAAATCTTGGCGAAGAGCTTGCAAGTCGTTCTGAAGTGCTTCCCTCTCACATGATAATCTAGCTATGGTTCTGTTGAGTTCAGCAAACTGCTGTCTCTCATTTTCAATATTTAGCTAAAAAAGAACGAAAAGAATCAGCATATATAACCTAAGCCCTAGCAGGAGTTAAATTTGGCCTTGGTAGCAGAATAAAATGTTGCCTTTTAATAAAGTATCGTTATTTTGGCGTATATTTGCTTCACTTTTGTTTTAAAGCAGAGATAAGGAATCAATTTCTCCAATAGTCAAGATAGTTTTTAAATTGAAAATCTTAAATTACTTTCCACGGTAAAAACAAAATTGTATTTAAGATAAACAAAACCTTCCTGTCTGAAACATAAATATACTGTGTGTACTGGTTTATTGGCGTAAAAAGAAGCTAATTTTCCAGAAAACTTGCTAGGAAAATAGTTTTGAAATTTTCTTTTAGTCCAAATGTCATAGAAGTGATTCTGTTAGGTTTAGTAAACTGCCGTCCTTCATTTTCAAGATTTAGCTAAGAAAGGAAGTGAAAAATCAGCCCGCCCGAGCGAAGTTCTAGCTAAGGTTAAATATGGCTTAGGTAGCCAAATTTAAAGTCGCCAAATGAAATAAGAGGATTTTTCAAAATACTTTACTTTCTGAATACACTTTCCCCCCACACAATTGACGTCACTGCAAGGTACTATTGCCAAAATGCAGTTACCAAATTAAGAAATTTACTTTGGAGGTTGGACATTTAGAATAAATAGCTCTTATGAAAGTTATGATTCTTATGATTGACGGTGAGTCTTAAGATTAATCGCTTTTTGTTTGGGTCTTTTAAAAATTGATTTTTTTTTTTTTTCTTTGTTTTGTTTTGTGTGTGTGTGTGTGTGAGAGTTGAGTCTTTGAAAGGTTGAAATGCATTATATTGAAAAATACTTTTCTTCTCTTTTTTTTAGCATTTGTGTCATTTCTGTTTTTCCCCTGTTTTTTTCCTGGCCATAGAGCCTTACGGGGGATTCTATGTTGAAGTGTTTTTGTCGTAAATTTATTGGTTGAATAAACTGATTGATTGATTGAAAAAGTACTAAAAAGATCTTTGGCCTAAAGAGCGAGGTATTGACTAGGGGGCGAACCCAATCATATACGTAATAATTTCTGTTCGTTTTAAGTTTTAATGTTGCTCCTTACTTTCAGTTGAAAAACTTGTTTTTTTATTTAATTTCTGATCGTTTTTTTAATATATGCTGGGAAATCCGGCGCCACCTTCATAGCAATGTCCCTCCCCCATGAAAACTTCCTCCATGAAAAGATCCTCCCATATAACCCCCGACTCCCCCCCCCCACTAACAGAAAAAATCCCCCTGAAAACGTCTGTATACTTCCCAATAACCAATACTATATGTAAACATTGGGTGAAGTCCATAACTTTCAGCCCTCCCCCAGGGACTTTGGGGGATTAAGTCATCCTAAAAGACATAGTTATTATATTTCTGACCATGCTGAACAAAATGGCGATCTCAAAATTTTGATCGGGTGACTTTGGGCAAAAATGAGGGTGGGAGGGGGCCTAGTTACCCTCCATTTTTTGTTCACTTAAAAAGGGCGCTAGAAATTTTAATTTCCGTTCGAATGAGCCCTCCCGAGATATTCTAGGACAACTGGGTCAATACGATCACCTCTGGGGAAAAACAAACAAAAAAACAAATAAACACGCATCCGTAATCTTTCTTCTAGCAAAAAATACAAAATTCCACATTTTTTGCAGATAGGGGCTTGAAACCTCTATAGTAGAGTTCTCTGACACGCTGAATCGGATAGTGTGATTTTCATTGAGGTTCTATAACTTTTAGGGGGTGTTTTCCCATTTTTTTTCGAAAATCAGCCAAATTGTCTCAGGCACGTAACTTTTGATTGGTAGGACTAAACTTGATGAAAATTATATATTTGAAATCAGCATTAAAATTTGATTCTTTTGATGTATCTATTGGTATGAAAATTTCGTTTTTTAGAGCTTCAGTTAATGTTGAGCCGGGTCGCTCCTTACTTACAGTTAGTTACCAAGAACTGTTTGATAAACAGTTTACACAAAAAAAAGGCATATTATAACGAATTTGCACCAAAAAATGGAAAAAATTACGATATTTTGAGGTATTACTAAGCATGGCTTATAAAAAGGTCTAGTTTTCAAAGAATAATTGTAAATAATAGTTTTAAATCAATTTTTAAAACGGTTAAACATGTAACAGATGTTGCCAAACTAAAAAAAAAATAATAATAAAACAGATCAACTCAATTCTGAAACCTTTAAACATGTAGCACCAGTTGCCACACTTAAAAACCCTTGTCAAAAGACTTGTGTGGTATATCATCTGGTATATGAAGATGCAGTTTTTGTCAAAAATTCCATTTTATTGTAATATTGTCCTGTGTTAATTACAAAATGCACCAGATATGGCAATTTCGTTTCAGTGAGCCCTGAAACACCTTTCTATGAGGTTTCAGCAGCCCACTAGCGGTAACTAAAAAAAGAAAAAAAAAGAAATAAGGAGATATATAACTGCATCCCATGGGGAAAACATTTTCCTTGTGGTTCAAGATGGTGGACTGTAATTCTCTTGAATGTTGCGCTTGGCTATGATGATTCCAATGGTGCAGTTTCCATTTTAATCCGACATCATTTTGTGGAGTATCAGGCTATTGTTCAAAATTTCCACAAATTTGTTTTCACAATAAGCTTTTAACATTAAGATTAATTGAAAAAATAGTTGCCATTCTTGAATCAGCTTCAAATGACGATTTTTTCTCACTTGACATTTTTTTCCGGAACGCGTTTTAAATGTTCAGTTACTACGGGCTAGTGCTCGTTTTATACTATGATGCCCATAAGGGGGCAACCGTGATACAAAAGTGCTACTGTCACTTGTGACACTTCCACAAGAATAATGTCATAAATCACTTACAGGGAATTAAAGTGAGCAGAGATTAAGAGAGCATTCAAAATGACTTAGGTCTTATGGATAATTCTAATGCTACTTTTATTTGAAAGATAACCACTGCAATTCTAGTTTCGAGTCGGCTGCGGTAACACAAAAGGTGTTATGGTAAATCTTAAAATTAAATAAATAAAAATTCATCAGTTAATATAATTAACTAAATGTATAAACTAATTAAATAGATATTTTAGGAGATAAAAAAAAAATCAGGAATTCTTATTTTTATCTAAAATGAAATTATTTTCATTTTGTTAATAAAAAAGCAATGTGAAACTCTTAAGTTCAAAATTTTTAATTTGAGTTTCTTAATTCTAATCTGGAAAAATCCGGGATTTCAGAATTTTTACCTGTTATCAACCACCATTTTTTTCTTTTTCTTTTTTTTAATAATGGAAAAAAAAAATAGTTATTCATAGGTATCTAAGGTATAGCTTAACAGTTTGGCCAATAAAGATCCATTTGCCAACTCATTTTATGATTGAAAATAGAGGGTATAGGACATCTTGTGGAAAAAGAAGCCTCAAAATTTCTTGAGACCCAAATAAGAATGGAAAACACAGATTGGGAAAATCGAAAGAGCTTGCCTATTTTGATGGAATGGGCTGGCAACTAAAGTTGAAAAACTTGGAAAACATAAAAATCACCGCCAAAATACCTGGTAATCATGGATTTGTAGTTGCTTCTTATCCATCACGCTTCTTAACATCGTGACAACAGAGTCTGGTAGGATCGGACCATCCATTCCCCTTGTTCTTCTTAACTCAAGACTATCACTATTTTCATCAGTGTCTTCTGCTAAAATTCGGTGCAACTCCTGCAGAACGTGTTTCGTGTGATCTAGTTCTTCTTGAATGCGATTACGTAGCCCTACTTCTTCAGAAGAGCGATTATTCTGTTCTTGCTAAAATAAAAAAAAGGTTAGTTGATAAGCTTTATATGGTAATTAAACTGCAACAGACTGCACATTTTAGAAATTTTGCATGCATGAAGATGTTCCCCATGTTTATCTTCACCTCGACAGCCAAGTTTCATCTGATGAAAAAAAATTCTTAACGTTGACGATGATTCATTTCTGTTTCAGATCAGAGCTGAAAATTCTGTTTTTACGGTCAGTATATTGTTTTAAAATATATAAAACAGGCTCCACACCTTACAAATTCTGTATGCGATAAGACGTTCACCCCATTAATCGTGATAAGGTAGGTTTTGACAACGGCCAAACCTCATCTCAACAGTCAGGTTTCACGTCGCCTAACGAAAAAATTCTTATCGTTGCCGATGAACCAGTTTTTTCTGTTTGGGATCGGGGTTGAACAATTCGGTTTTCCGTTCGGTAAATTGGGTTTTAAATAAATGACTTCCTGTACTTACAGTGGCAAAAATTTGCTAGTTTTTTCGAGTTATTTTAAGTACTAGAATTAAACTATAAGGCTCCACACTTTGCAAATAATATATGTAGTAAGACGTTCACCATATCAATTATGTTAAGTTTGGTTTTAACAGCAGTCAAGCTTCACTTCATCAGCCAGGTTTCGCGTCACCGGACGGAAAAAATAAGTTCTGTTGGCGTGATTCAATTCGCTTCTGTTTCCGAGCCGGGGGAATAGTTCGTTTCTTCACCCGGCAAATTGTATTTCAAATAAATAAAAGCTAATATATAAAAAATAAAGTAAACAGACTGGCAAAAATATTTTTTGTATTGTTTTTAAATAGGCACTCAAAGAACTTCTATTTGGAGAAATTGTCTAAAGAATTTCACTCTCAATCAGATATATCAGCCATAGTTAGTTCCGTCTCAATAAATAATATGCAGCTCAATCAGCTGTAATTAGTATAACTATGTCACTTGGTCGTTTTCAATTGACAGATTTACCTTCTTTGTCAGAACATATCTTTACAGATTACTACATTTTCATTGTAATGTCTACAAGGATCATAGGAACAGAAAATTTTCCACATATGAGAGAAGTTCTCTCCTCCGCAATACCTCACTCTTGACGCTAACGGTTTTTAGAACTTAAGAAAAGTTTCTTTTCTATTTAAATGATCCTTGTGGTTTACTAGTGGTTCAGAAAAAATTGGGACAAAACGTCAAGCTTTTAGGGTTTCGGTTACAATTGGGCCAAGTCGCCCAACTTACAGTTCGTCACCATAATCGGTTTAAAATGATACAAAATTGCTATGAAAAGCATGAAAATTTTCGTATTTTCACACGTTTTTAAGCTTAACTTCAACGTCTTTATTATACAGAGGAGATGCAAAGCACATATTAAAAGTGTAATTCGTTTGACGAATAGGGTTGGATCTCCGTTATCGAATAATTTAAAATTGACGTCATATATACCAAGATATTGCACAGAAAACATTAAGGAGGTTATCTAACCTTACCTAATACAATTCTTAAGAAGAATTCTAAGGGTTTACATTGGAGTGAAGGTAAGGCATTTTTCTAAACATCTGCATATAACGCCCACTTAGTTTCACCTAAATATATTTAGGTGAGACAAGACCATGATTTTCAATCCTCAAGATTTCTAAGCAAATAAATATGCAAATTACCAGACGATCTATTGTTTTGGTTAAGTTTTGCACCTAAGTATCGCGGTCCCGTAGACGAGAGACAAGACCACGATTTTCAATCCTCAAGATTTCTAAGCAAATTACCAGATGCTCTAAGCAAATTGCCAGAGAATTTCTAAGCAAATTACCATATTTCCAAGCAAATAAATATGTAAATTACCAGATGATCTATTGTTTTGTTTAAGTTTTGCACCAAAGTATCTCGGTCCCGTAGACGAGAGACAAGACCACGATTTTCAATCCTCAAGATTTCTATTCAAATTACCAGATGCTCTAAGCAAATTGCCAGAGAGTTTCTAAGCAAATTACTAGATTTCTAAGCAAATAAATATACAAATTACCAGACGATCTATTGTTTTGTTTAAGTTTTGCACCGAAGTATCGCGGTCCCGTAGACGAGATACAAGACCACGATTTTCAATCCTCAAGATTTCTAAGCAAATTACCAGATGCTCTAAGCAAATTACCAGAGAATTTCTAAGCAAATTACCAGATTTCTAAGCAAATAAATATTTAAATTACCAGACGATCTATTGTTTTGTTTAAGTTTTGCACCAAAGTATCGCGGTCCCGTAGACGAGAGACAAGACCACGATTTTCAATCCTCAAGATTTCTAAATGAGCATTCAGGCTGTCTTTTTCAGTAGTTACTCTGTTAATGTCTGACTGAAGTCCTTTAATTCGTTGCCAGCATGTTGTAAGTCCATCCTGAAATTGAGAATATTTTAGTAGAAATGACTGTAACAGAAAATATATTAGCATGGTATGCTAATGTTTAGTTGTGTTCATTATTATATATTTTCTTTAAAATTTCCATCGAAAAGAAATACGTGAAACATATTAGTTAAATTTGAAAAATACAAAAATATATGAAGATAAATTTGAAAAAAATGCAATTTTTAACAATTTAAAAATTGTGAACATCCGTAAAAATATGGATGTTAACAATCTGCAAATAAACAAAAAAAATGAATTGGTATATCAATAGTTATATAAAAAGAATTGGCTTTTTATACTAATGCCAAATATATAAGATTCATTAAATTTAGTATTACCCATCAAAAGCTACGAGCCTGAATAAATTTGCCTGATTTTCAAAAAAGGGGAAAATACTCCCTAAAAGACATGTCACCCTAATGAAAATCACACCATCAGATTCAGCGTATCATAAAACTCTAGTGTAGAGTTTCCAGCTCTCATCTGCAAAAATGTGAAAATTTGTATTTTCTGCCAGATAAAGATCACAGATGCGTATTTATTTGTTTTTTTTTCCCCGGGGTAATCGTATTGAAACAGTGGTTCTAGAATATCG
The DNA here is from genome assembly GCA_027921565.1 of Artemia sinica. Classification (NCBI taxonomy): domain Eukaryota; kingdom Metazoa; phylum Arthropoda; class Branchiopoda; order Anostraca; family Artemiidae; genus Artemia; species Artemia sinica. Next base: position 74,459,759 of record CM051259.1, read on the forward strand.
GGAGGGAGCTCCTTCGAGGCAAAATTAAAAGCTCTAGTGCCCTTTTAAAAATGACCAAAAAAATTAGAGGGTAGCTAGCCCCCCCCCACACCCCTTTTTTCTCCAAATTCATTGGATCAAAATTTTGAGATAGCCATTTTGTTCAGCATAGCTGAAAGGTCTAAAAACTATGCCTTTGGAGATAACATGATTCCCACGGCTTTTGGGAATAGGTCTTTAACTTACGAAAAATTTGCCCATTGTTTACGTAGCCTATTTGTTATTGGGAAGTATGCAAGCATTTTCGGTTGAGGGAGGGGAGCATTTTCTACTCAGAGAATTTTTCATGGGGAGAATTTTCTGTGGGGAGGGAATTTTCCGGGGGGGGGTAATCATTTCAGGGTGAAATCTTACACTATGGGTATTTTCTAGAATTCCTATTCGAAATTATTCTGTTTGTCTTACTTTCTCTTTGCCGACTCAATGTTACATGTGGGGATGTTAAGGGTAATTGCCCAGGTAAATTTTCGCCGGGATTGAATCGTCTAAAAGATCTTTCCTTGGGGGTGAGGATAATTTCTCTGTGGAGGGGAGATGGATTTCCCGGTATTTTAAAAAAACGATCAGAAATTAAATAAAAAAAACTAATTTTTTCAACTGAAAGTAAGGAGCAACATAAAAACTTATAGCGAAAAGAAATTATTACGTAAATGAGGGAAATTGTCCCCTCCTGAATACCTCACTCTTCAAGCTAAAGCTTGACTTTTTGTCCCAATTCTTTAAAAACGACTCCTGAAACACAAAGGTCGTTTAATTAGAACAATAAGAAGCTTTTTTAAAAGTACTAAAAAACTTTATGTAATGTAATGTCACATTCATCCGGCTGTTCTGAGGTTCACACTTACAATAAAATCCACAGAGGTTAGATCCTTAACACTATCTAGAAATAAACTGAAACTGGCGAGTTAGAAAAGAAACAAGACAGAACTGAAGTGTTGCTGCCGCAACATAAATATTTATTATAAGAGTTTTATGTTAGAAAATCTAGCACCTGACGAAAGCGCAGTTTATACTAGTTTCTTGTTTAATTTCGTTTTCCTCCACTATTCTGCCTGCCTGCATTTTTGTTGGCTGCATAGAAATTCTTATTTATCGTTCTTGCTTACTCATTATTTTAATTTATACGATTTTTCATTACTGAATTTATTATTATTATTATTATTGAATTATTTATTAATTACTATCACATGACTACTGATTTATTGATTATCATTATATTATTAATTATTCAATTCATTATCTAATTCAAGATTATTGCGAAGGTTTTTTGTTTATTTATTACCTTGCTTATCTTTTTTACCTATTTTATTATTTTCCACTGTTTTTATTTCCCTTATTATTTTCTGTTTTCAACTTCACTGACAAACGGGCACACGCAAACTTTTACCATACTAACGACCGGAGAGTGTTTTTTCAGTAACTTAACAACCATTAAAGGTTCCATTTTCGTCGTCGAATTCATAGCTAATAAACCATTTTTACTTTCTGGTCAGTAGCCATTTTTGCCAAAACTGATAATTCAAACTACTAGCGACTGGGAAATGGTTGCGGGTAATTAATGGCAATCGTTAATCGAAAAAGGGGCTAATGTGTCAATAAGGAAGAAAGACTTTCTACAGGTGTGTTTTATTTTTTGTGGGAATAAAAAATTTTGACTTTGATTCATTTATTTATGTACCAACAAGCTTTCAAGAGGAAATTTCAAATAATTTAAAACAAATGGTAAAAATATAAAATCCAGTGTGACTCAGTAGCTGGAGAATTTACATATAACCTCCCAACACATCCCCAAACAAAAGTATAAAGATAGTTCGTATATAATAATATTTATAAGTAGTTTTAAGTAACAAGTTTCTCAATGGCTTTGTTGCTTCGGTATTTTTGAAGACCACACTGCCTTCCCATGACGTACATATAACATTTCAATAGGAATACATCCTTTATACCTCAATTGTTTTATTACATACAACAGCGTGGCAGTTGGAATGTGGCGAAACCTACGAGCTATCATATCAGTAGAGAAGCTACAGACGAGAAAATGATGCACCAGCGTTGACAAAGAAAATTAAGCGGATCAATAAAAGACGAAAGGCTTAGGTATTATGTTTTTACCATAAAATGATAATTCGTACATGATGGCTAGTATTGGTCCCTCAATTGATTTTTTTTAATTGATTTAAATAGTTAAATCTATCTTAATACTAAAACTAATTACTTTTAATAATTTCATCTAGGACAGTCGAGCATTTACTTAATAATCTTAATTAAACTAATTCAATAATTTAATATTAGATAATTCAATTTAAATGAGTCATTAAATTAAAGTATTCGATTAATTAATGTTTCTGTTGCTCTATTTGCTGCGTTTTGTTGGCTGCCCAAAATAAGTTCCACGCACTCGACATGCCTCAACAGCAACAGAAATGTGCGTTGTTTCTTGGATAATTTTTTCAACATGTTTTTGAACGTGCCCTTTGGCATGAAAACGCACCAGTGTCATACTTTAGTAGAAAAAGTCGCTTTTTCAATTCGTTTCTACAATGTCTTTTTCTACAGTTGTGGCCCCCTCAAAACTTAAAAAAAGATCATGGTTTTTGTACCCCCTCTCTGGTAAGATAAAATTGCATGAATGTGCTGTATTACTTTATCTGAAGACCAATATTTGCCAATGTTAAATACTTACGCCCTCTTTGCAGTATTCACAGCCAGTCAATGCCATTAAATTTGCAAGACTTCCAGAAGTGTTTTTGACTGATGTACTGAAGTCCATTTGAATCTGTTTAAGTTGTCTTTCAATGTCACTGCGTGTGTCGACAAACGACCTTCGCACTTTAAGGACCTCTTCCCAGAGACTCAGAAGCCTGATATGCTCGGCTGATTTGATTTCTTTTGAAACCTGTGGAAAAAAAGAATTTGAAAACGCTGAAAGGCGCATAACATCACTTTTTATTCTTATAATCATCTAATAAACCTTGTGCTTCCAAGAAAGAGTTCTAACGTAACAAAATTATTCAATGAATATTATTATGAGCATAGTCCGGCCAGAGCGTAGCGAAGTGAAGCCTCATCACAAAACGGAAAGCAATCTATTTTATTCTCTTCAAAAGGCAAAAATGACACGAACTAAATTCATAAAGCAAGCAAAATACAACCCAATTACTTAAACCCATCGGAAATCACAGGTATTTAGAGTTTAATATTGGGATATACATTTCACTGGAGGTGTAGCCCGCCATCTCGTTGTGGTTCTAGGCTAACCCCCCCCCCTCCGGAAACTTAAACCGTGAAAATTACCCCCCCCCCAACAGAAACTTGTTCCCTTCGGACAATTCTTTCGAGAAATTCCCCCATATGGACAGTTACCCCGGAAGATTCCTCCATATGTAAAATTGAGCAGCCAAAAAAAGTATTACGGGAAATTTCCCGCTTCTCCGCTTCCAATTCCCTCTGCAGACAATTACCCCCGAAAATTTCCCTGCGTGTGAAATAGAGCAGCCAAAGAGAAAGTATGGCTAGTAAAAAGAATGAAGAATTGAAGGGATTTTGGAATATTCTACCTATGTTCTAAAATATAAGTAAAAGAAATGGTGTAGAAAATTTTGTACATCAGAAGATTTTGCGTCTGAAGTATCTTAAGTGGTCTTGTTGTTTTTTGTTTGTTTTTTTTTGTCGTTTGAACTTAATAACATAAATAAAAGAAAATTTAAGATGGACAGAACTCCTTATTCTTGTTGGAAATTCATGGAAATTCTGGTACCGAATGTTAAGTCAAAAAGGGGAAATTCTTGTTGGAAAACTTTATAAACTTTATTGACGTCGTGAAAGCAGGGTTGCCAACTTGAACACTTTTCGAGTGAAATGTCCGCAAAGTTCGGCCAATAGCAGAAGACTTGTGGAAAATTTCAAATAAACCACACATAAATAAGCGTCTACATATATATTAGTGTATAATTGTTCAAATATTTTGCTTGGTAAAAGAATAAGGGCTTGACAAAAAATATTTTCATCTAAGTCTTACTGATCAAAAGGAAAACACAATGCTTAAGAAGATGGTTTTCTCATCTCCACGTCTGATTAATTCAGTTATTTACAATCAAAATTACTGTTAAGTCATCAAAAAGGGGAAATTCTTGTTGGAAAACTTTATTAACTTTACTAACGTCGTGAAAGCGGGGTTGCCAACTTGAACGCTTTTCGAGTGAAATGCACTCTTTTTCCTACGGAAGAGAAGCGGAAGATTGAAAACTATTCTTTTTGGGTGTTAATTTTCATTCCCATTGAAAGTCAGTAGTTGGCAACTTTGTCAGAAATGTATTAACCCAAGGAATAGGGTTACCAACTTGCACACTTTTCGTTTGAAATGCACTATTTTACACCCAAGGATGATGCGCAAGCAGCGGCAATCCTACGCATTCAAATGTTTTGGCTTGCACTCTTTTTGAGCAAAAACCATTCTCTTTTGGTCTTGATCTGCACTGTTTTGCACGTTAGCAGTTGGCAACCCTGCATGGGAGTCCTGCATTAGAAGTAGTACAACGAAGGGATAGAAAAAAAAATACTTTAGGATTTGAATTCATAGACGTAAATAATTAGCATCTTGGACGCGGTCACGTTTTCTACACAAATGTTACAAATCCGGACTACCTAGAATCTAACTAAATCACTAACTAGAATATGTTTTTCGGCTGCATTAGTACACATAATGCGACTGCATTTCAGACAATTTTAAGGCCCATTTAACAGGTATTGTTAAATTTAACATTGGTTCAATGTGTCATAGTTTTAGAGGTAAAAATTGTGCCATTATAGGGTATATTAAAGGAAATAGTACAAATGGGTCTTCTCTTTATTCTTTTTCTTTGGGTTTTTATCTTAGTTTAATTCAATATTCAAGAAAGTACTAACAGAGAAGGAGTTTTTCACCCTAGAAATTACAGACAGTAGGCATTAAATTTGCCAACAAGAACCAGTTTTTCCTTGAAATATTTATTCCGATCTTCACTTCTATTCTTACTCTAGTATAAACGGAATTAACGAACTTTCAGCTATTAATTTAATTATGTATCAAATATTCACTTTCATTTATTAGTTGTTGCCAAGGACTGTTCGAGACATCTAATATTTTCAAGGAAATTACATCACAAATATTTTCTTTTGTACTAATTAAAATATTTAAAATATAAGTTAGTCAAATTAAATGTTGAACTGATGAGCTTTCAGCAATTTATATCATTATAAATCAAATATTTAGTTTAATTTTATTAGTTCTTTCTACGACTGTTCAAGATGTTCAAAAATTAGTATGAATATTTTATTCCAAAACCTATAAGAGCTGTCCCCAGTTTTGGTTCCAAAATTGCAAGAATTATCATACGATGTATTCTGGAAAAGAGCGTATAAAATCTGCTGGTGTCGTTCCGGTTTTAAGTGTGGCAACGAACAAATTCTAGAAACCACTTTTCACCGTACTTCGTATTATTATAAATGTTTATAAATATATACAAATATTAATATAAATAAATATTTCAAGGAAAAAGTGTTTCATGTTGGCAAATTTAATGCACTGCTATCTACAATCTCTAGGGTGGAAAATTCCTTCTCTGTTAGTACTTTCTTGAATATTGAATTAAACTAAGATAAAAACCCACTAAGATCTTCACTTCCAGAGCGACTCTCTTATGTAACAAAAAGATAAACGACTTACAAAACCATCAGATACATAACCATTGATCACTAGGCAGTTACTGGCAGAACCTAAAGAGGGGCTACCAGTCAGGCATGCAACGACAGTGTGTCTCCATTAGCAAAAATTAAAAAGTACACAACCTTAATGGACATGACTTTCGGAGCATGTTTGACCACTGATTATTCTCAAAGGATGTTGTTCAGTAGCGTAGTTGTTATATTTGTTTCCAGGGGCAACCAGCATTCCTACCTTTGCAGCAGACTTAAGGAAAGTGGGAAATGAACATCAATCTAGTATCGTGTCAAACTCCAAACTTGAAGAATGAAATTTTTCTAAATATTCCAGCTCTATTTATTGAGCGATCATTCATTGAAAAAATCCCTGGCTATTTGCCAGTAAACATGTCAGGATTTATTAAACTGAAAATCGCGTGCGAAAGGAAATTTCTTGTTCAACAAGCAAAAAGAGGGCAAATATTCGCTAAGCATAGATCCGAGTCGGAAGGCGATTTAAAACGAACTTTTCAATAGTGTCAAAAATTATGTTTTAGATCTAAATACTTTTGAATAAATCTGAGTTATTTCGTTTTACCAGGTTTAGGGAGTGCTATATTCTTACTCTCGTATAAATGGAGCACTACCATACTTGCTAAAAATATACTAAAAAATATACTAAAAAATATACTAAAATCAAACCACGGAATAAAAACGGAAAAAACTACCAATAAGTGACTATTCTTCTTTTTTTCCTAGCATTAACTTCAATCTGTAAGTCTAAAAGCTTGTAATCTGATTAGATCATTTGCAGGCAAAGTAAGTTCGGTCGAACTGGAATATGAAAGAAAAAAAGTGCATGAATGTTCCCAAACAATAAAGTTGGGAATATCAACCAATCAGAAACATTGGTTTAATAAGAGAACTTTTGAATTTACTGCATACTGTCTTAAATTTATTTTTAGCGACCCTAGAGCAAGGCTCCAAAATTCAAAGCGGTTTTTTTTTTTTTTTTTTTTTTTTTTTGGTTGGTTGGTTGACGCAACACTGTCCTAGTGACGGTGGATCCAACTTAACGAGACTCAATAACCGTAGACCAAGGTTTGAAATATTTTTGAGACAATTTTCAGTAGGGTTAATACTGTTTATGACAATTAAAATGTTTGGAAGAAATTTTTTAAGAAAATTGACAATTTGTTGATGGTTTTCTTTTTCATGTACCAATTATCCAAATTGTTCACATGTTGTCATGTGTTCAAGCCTTAATATGTTCATGACAATCTAGCTGTTTGGGATCATGACAACTAAACCGTTTGGAGGCAATTTTGAAAAAAAAATGACAATTTGTTGCTGATTTTCATTTTTATTTGTAAGTTATTTAAATTGTTCATTTGATCATGCCCCAATATGTTCATGACAATTAAAATGTTTGGATGAAATTTTGGAAAAATTGACAGTTTGTTGCTGGTTTTCATTTTTAATGTGCCAGTTGTCTAAATTGTTCATGTGTTATTATGTGTTCACGCCCAAATATGTTGATGGCAATTAAACCGTTCAGAAGAGACTTTAGAAAAAAAAGAAAATTTGTTGCTGGTTTTCATTTTCATCTGCCAATTATCTAAATTGTTCATGTGTTATCACGTGTTCATTCCTAATTTGACAATTAATCTTTTTGGAAGAAATTGTGAAAAAAATGACAATTTGCTGCTGGTTTTCATTTTCATGTGCCAATTATCTAAATTGTTCATAAGTTCATGCCCTATTATGTTCATGACAATTAAGCTGTTTGGAAGGAATTTTGAATAATCGTCAATTTGTTGCTGGTTTTCATTTTTCATGTACCAATTGTCTAAATTGTTCATGCTTTGTCATATGTTCGTTCCTAATATGACAATTAAACTGTTTGGAAGAAATTGTAAAAAATTGACAATTTACTGAAGGTTTTCATTTTCATGCGCCGATTATTCAAATTATACATGTGTTATCATGTGTTCATGCCCTAATATGATCATGACAATTAAAATGTTTGGAGGACGTTTTGAAAAAATTTACAATTTGTTGCTGGTTTTCATTTTTTCATGTGCCAATTATCTAAATTTTTCATATTTTATCATTGTGTTTATCCCCTAATATGTTCATAACAATTAAGCTGTTTGGAAGGAATTTTGAAAATATTGTCAATTCGCTGCTGGTTTTCATTTTTTACGTGCCAATTATCTAAATTGTTCGAAAATTTTTTGAGAAAACTGACAATTTGTTGCTTGATTTCATGTGCCAATTATCTAAATTGTTCATGTGTAATCATGTGTTCACTCCCTAATATATTCATGACAATTAAACTGTTTGGAAGGAATTGTGAAACAAGTTTTCAATTTCTAGCTGATTTTCATTTTCATGTTCCAACCCCCCATTGCACTTCCTGGCTGAAGGGCCAAGAAACGGAGATCAGTACCGCTAGTAGGGACTGTAAAGTCCAATGCCGTATTCTTTACCTTTTAATTTTCATGTGCCAATTATCTAAATTGTGCATGTGTTAGCATGAGTTCATGTCCTAATATGATCATGACAATTAAACTGTTTGGAAGGAATTTTGAAAAAAAATTGACAGTTTGTTGCTGGTTTTCATTTTAAAGCTCCAATTATCTTATAATTTCTAGGTAATTATGAAAAATCCTTTCAGATAAAATCATTTTACAACTTTTAGGTACTATTAGTTTTTTGAGGGCATCTCGTCCCCCTTTACAATTGGAATAGCATGCAACTTCAGCCTCTTAAATTAAATAATTTTTGCCCATTTGAGGTTCAATCAATCTTTACTTTCGATTGAAACAAATTTTCATCTTTATTTAAATAGAAATGAGGCCTGTTTCCAGGGATCAAAATTTATAGAGAATAAACATTTTCATTTTTTTTTGTATAAAGTATTTTCTGAAGCACTGAAATACTGAAATATGATTTCTGGAATAATTTTTTTGATTACCAACGGTGCATAGTCAGTCTGCTTGCTCTTATTCGCCCTCCTGGGCTAATTTATCGACTTGATAAACCATCAACTTTTGATTAACCATTCAACTCCATTCCAAATACTCTAAAGCACTGTTTGAAAAATAAAAAATTAAAGGATAAGGATAAAATGTTTGTGAATGTATTTACAAAAAATACATAATAATCAATAAATTAGCTTATAAACTAATTAAAAGGTAGGAATGAAAATCCCAACTTACAGACCATGACTACGCTAATAAAATAGCAACAACTGCCGATGACCTCCAAGATATGACTCGGTAAAATAGCTTCCAACCAATCATAATTCGTAACACTAATGCAGGGGCGTCAGCTGGAGGCTAGATGTTCAAAAATCCCCTTTTCCATGTTTTCATTGCAGAATGCCTTTTTTATCTTTATTGAAAAACTTACAAAAAAACAAAATCCCCCACCCCGTATATTTTGAAAAATATATCTTGCCTCCACCCCCTTACATTTGCACGAATTAAAGACATTACACTGATCTCTGTCAATAAACCATATATGAATTAATTAACAATAAACTACAGATAGTGTGTTTGACGAACTTTTTGAACTTATTGTTCAATACCATCAGAAAAATGGTTTCCTATGGTATTTGAAGGAGGCAAAACCGGTTATTTTGGTCTACTTCTCTATTACCACCGGTGATTACAAATATTCTTGTTAGATGCCTGCTGACTGTTTTCCTAATCACACAACACAAGGCTGTTTCTATATCATCTGGTTATAAATCTATGCTAGGAGCTCGTGAGAAGGGGTTCTTTACGAGATTCCCATTAAAATGCCCCGATTTGAACTAAAGATATATATCATCAATACGGAAGTTATAGCAAACAATATTGCAGATCTGCTCTCAGTATGGTTAATACTGAGAATATTGAGAAGGCATAAAATTTGAAAACTTCACTGTACAAGAGAAGAGCCAAGAGGAAATTGACCAGTCGATTCACCTTTTTGGGCAGTCTTCTATTCTTATCCAGGCACAAATTTTAGTTTAGTCGTTAAGGGGTTTAAGAGGGCGGTAGCTCTTCTTATTTATCTTTATTCTTGATAACTTATATTTAACTCAGTTATTTACCATTTATTTTCGCTTGTTTTTGGCGTTATTAATTCAATCACAGCAATCTCGATTCGTTTTTAAATAAAGATGAAAATAAAACAACCAAAAAAATATAATATTCATATAGCTTTCTTCCGTTAGACGCTTCTCCAGGGTATCAGCTGGTTTATAAATCTAGGTATTCTATGATTCGGGGTGGAATTGTATTTATACAGGATCCAGTATGATACACAGTAAATAATTCAGTGCCTTAATTCAGTTGTTGGCCCTCAGGGGCCAATTCCAGGGCTAGTATTGTTTTTAATTTATGCAAACGCTCTAATGTTCGCAGCTAAATATGAAAAGTCTTTATATTTTTGCCATCAAGTCATCCTACATTTTTCCGTACCTATAACAGTAATTTGCTTTCTTTGGATTCTCTTATCACTTTTGCTGATGATGGATCCTTGTTTCTTATGGGAGAACGAAGATTGATGTTCTTACTAAGTTAGTGCTCCTATTTTAGAGTTGGTGGTCCTGTTTATTTTGGTTTGATGCCTACTTTTTTGCCATTAATGTTTCCATGTTTTTTTGTTTTTTTTCTCGTGTATCTCAGGTGAAAATTATCCGAAACGTGTATCTCCTCAACTATCTGAAATTCATCAGTCTAAAAGAATCTAGAATCATGTGTCCAAGGTTTCATCTGTCCAAGAAATTCATCTGTCTAAAGAATCTAGAATCATGTGTCCAAGGTTTCATCTGTCCAAGAAATTAATCTGTCCAAAGAATCTAGAATCATTTGTCCAAGGTTTCATCTGTCCAAGAAATTCATCTGTCCAAAGAATCTATAATCATCTGTCCAAGGTTTCATCTGTCCAAGAAATTCATCTGTCCACAGAATCTAGAATCATTTGTCCAAGGTTTCATCTGTCCAAGAAATTCATCTGTCCAAAGAATCTAATAAATCACAGGATGGCCCCGTCAGCTTCTTAGGCATCATTCTTGATAAAAATTTGCCTTTAAGCCCCATATTGATTTGATTAAAATGAAGGAAAGCAGACACCTAAGAAGTTATTATAAAAAGGCTCAAGCAATACTTTCTCGGCCAATTCCTCTTTCACAGTTTAATTCAGCCGTTTTTTCTTATTGCCAAATTATACGGACGTCTATTTTTTCCATGTTTTCTTAAACCGCTTCCTAACACTTATAGTAAAGCCATAAATCTAATCCAGGAAACGAATTATTCAGCAGCCCAACAATTACTGGACGTTGAAAAGCTTTATATTCTTTGTTGTGTATCTTTCACTTTTTTTAACTTCTACGGTGATCACTCCAGGTCTTTTAGGTAGGTAGAATTATCAGCTACATATTTCTCTGAACATTCAAGTTCCGCATACTCCAACAGTAATTTCTGACTTCAATCCCTTAGTTGTGTGTCATAGTATAACAAATACCCTTCCTGATTCAGGTCGAGAACGCCTCGTTTGACACCGTCAAAAGACTTGTAATTTTTTTCTAGCTTACGAATGATTTTTTTTATTTACTACTTTTTAAAAGTTTTTCTCTATTAATGCTCTTAATTTTGAGAAGGTAAACTGATTTTTTTTTCTCTCTTTTTTTGTTGAGTTATCAAGATAAGTTCACTGAAATCCTTCCCCCTCTCTCTCTCTTTCTCTCTCCCATTCCCTATCTCTCTCTATCTCTTTTTATATTTGTTATATCTCATAAAAGTGAGTGTGGTAATTATCGAGGCATTAGTCTGGTCTCTGTAGGTAGTAAATTACTTAGTAATAACTGAGAGATGCCGTAGACAAAGTTTTAAGAGAAGAACAGTGTGGTTTTAGAAAAGGTAGAGGATTTGTCGACCAAATTTTCACTTTTAGGCTAATAATTGAGAAGTGCCTGAGTTGTCAAACACCTTTGGTCCTCAGTTTTATAGATTATGAGCAAGCGTTCGATTCTGTTGATAGAAGAGCTTTAGTAAAGGTTTTATCCCTGTATGGTATACCAGACAAATACATTAAAGTGATTAGTGATATGTACGAGAATAACACTGCTGCGGTTAAGGTAGGAAATGAGGTTAGCAGCTGGTTTTGTGTTACATCAGGAGTTAAGCAGGGTTGTGTTCTATCCCCCTTTATATGGATTATTTTGATGGACTTCGCCTTAAGAAGCATAGGAAAGGCGATGGGAGACCACGGAATCAAATGGGGAAGAAAAAGTCTCCTGGACTTAGATTATGCTGATGATTTAAGCATCCTAGATGAAAGTGTGAGCCAAATGAATGAAGTTTTAGAGGTTTTGCGAGTTCAGGGTGCTAGAATAGGTTGAAAATTAATGTTAAAAAGACTAAGTCACTAAGGCTAGGAATAAGTGAAGATGAAAAGGTGACGTTGAATAATGAAAAGATTGATCAGGTGGGCAGCTTCACTTACCTTGGTATTATTATTAGTAAAAATGGTGGGAGCAGTGAAGATGTTAAAAGTAGAATAACCAAGGCTTAGGGTGTTTTCTCACAGTTAAAAAAAAGTTTGGAAGAATAGGAAGATAAGTCTGGAAACCAAGATTAGAATATTAGAAGCTACAGTGATGACAATGGTTAAATATGGCCATATTTCTGAAGCATGGGTGCTCAGAAAAGCGGATGAAGATTAGCTAGATGTTTTCCAGAGAAATTGCTTAAGGAATTTTCTGGGTACCCGGCTGACTGACCGTATTTCAAATAATAGGCTATACGAAAATGTGGTTCAATACCGCTCTCTAGGGCTATAATGAAAGAAAGGTTGAGGTGGCTAGGGCACGTTGTGCGGATGAAGGATGACAGATTTTCGAAGATTGTTCTTTTTGGCCAACCGTCTAGGGCTAAACGGAAAGCAGGTCGTCCTCGTCTGGGGTGGGAGGACGTCATAAAGAAAGATTTAAAGGAAATGGGAACTTCGTGGGCGGGTGTAAAAAGGGAGGCTTTAAATAGATTGGGATAGAGGAGGAGCGTTCGTAGCTGTGTTGGCCTTAGGCGGCTTGGTGCTGCGGTGAGTTGTTAGTAGTAGTAGTATCTCTGAATTAATATTTAAATAGTATGTGTACCTAATAGCATGTTAGTGTATCTTATTGTATTAGGCGTTGGTGTTTGTGTGTATAGTATCTTGTTTGTGTGTTTTGTAGTCTTATATTATGTAAACGTGACCTCAGATGTGTATCTTCAAGTCTTGTAGTAATAATATACGTAATACTTTCCTTTACGGGCCATAGAGCTTTTGTGAAGATCAGTGTTGCATATTTGTTGTACGTTGTTTGTTTTCTTTTTTTCATTTGTTTGTATTTATCTTATCTTAAATGATCACATAATGATTCCTTACGGTTTTCAAACAAGTTGATCTGCTGTTTTCCGGCTATACTAGTGCTACTGAGATAAGTAGAATTTTCATTTGCCTAAATTTCATGATCTCTGTGTGGTCCCCGGTGTGCCCCTGTGCTAAAGACTCCTTTGAAAACTGTCATGGCTTTGAAAACTGTCTCCTTTGAAAACTGTCATGTGCCCCTGTGCTAAAGACTCCTTTGCAAAAATTGTCATGAGTGAAGAAATAGAACCTAAAACACTACTACTACTACTACATCCACTATAAATAGAACATCTACTACTGCTACTTATAAAAACTCACTGGAGCACCAAGCCGCCTGAGGCCAACACAGCTACGCACGCTTCTCTACCATCCCAATATACTCAACGATCGGCTGCGTTATAAGTTGAAATATTTCAACGCACTGTGATGAGTGAGCTTGCAGAAAAAAATGGTGAAGTCTGACACAAGAACACAAGTTTGTGAACCTTTGGTTACGAAAACTATGATAATGGATACTAAAACGACTAGACTGAGAAGAAATTAATATAACTAAGAGGATTAAAACTAAAACGAGCAGAAATTTAAATGGACTAAAGAAGAAACCTAAAATGACCGGCAGTGCTTTAACAGTTCAGTTGAAATGCTTTAAAGAAGCCGTCAATTTATCGCGACACAAAAATTGTTCTTAGTGAGCAATGAAATTTAGAACGAACATAATCTAGACTGAACTGTGAAGCCAAAATAAAAGCTAGGATGTCATATGCATTTACTGAAAAGAAAATGTTTTTTTTTTTTATTCCTATATTAACGCACCAGGTACTTGAAGGTATCTGATATGCCGCTATTCCTTTACCTCGTTCCAAAACCTCGAGTTTTTAAATGCCTATTGAGCCTTCTTTTGAAGGAGTTAACTAAGGGATCTGCAGGAATAATATCCCCAGGAAGATTGTTCCAGACAGAAGTGCAGGACCTGGTGAAGCTGTTCCTCAAGTACTCGGTTCTTGGCGTGTCCTCCTTTAGATAATTGGACCGAGCTGTGTTCCTTCGTATCTGCCTTAACGGCTGGAAAAAGGGGGACACAATTTGAGAGAACTTGTCAGAGGGAGGCGAATTCATGTACTTGTAGAAAAAAGCCATCGATGCTATATCAAACTTTTCATTTAGAGGCTGGAGCGAGTCATATGTGGAGGTGCATCCTGCCCTATTTGCACTATTCTGGATCTTCTGGAGAGGTCCCAACAGCGTTTTTAAAACACCAGCATATAGCGGGCATCCATACTCAGCTGTGGGTCTGATGCAGGAATTGTAGTGGGATAATCGAGCTGGATGGAAGAAGGCTTTTGCAGCAAAGAGTAGCTCCCATCTTTCTGGCGCAGGAGGTTCTCACCCGATCAAGGCGATTATTCCAAAAGTGATTGTTAGAGAAATGAATCCCCAGTAGACGGTGCCCGTCGACTCTCTTTATAGTTTCATCTTTGAAAATGAAGATGGGGTGTTTACGTGGCATATTTGGTAGGGTAATAATAATCTCCTTTGTTTTCGATGCATTGAGGTTGATTATCCTTGTATCAGACCACTTTTCAATCTGTAGTGAAAGGGAGGCTTGTGTTGGGTCTTCGTTTCTGGGACGGCTGAATGTGTCATGGTATCGTCGGCAAAGTGATGCAGAGGGCTTGTGAGGTTGTCTCCCATGTCGTTTATGTAAATGAGGAAAAGCGTAGGTCCCAAGACACTGTCCTGGGGAACCCCTGCTTTCACTGAATATTCTCTGAAAATAAATCCGTCGAAGATAACGCGCAGTGAACGATCAGAAAGAAAGCTCTCAATCACTTTTAACAAACAACCGTGAACACCGTACGCATGGAGTTTCTTTAGCAGGCCACGGTGCCATACTCTGTCGCAAGGTTTAGCAACGTCGAATGATAATAGCCTAATGTCATACCCCGCAGTCAGAGGTTCAATCCCCTCCTGACGCTGGGCCACTAGGACGTCTAAGGTAGAGCTTTTTCCGGCAATATCCATGTTGGCGATCGCCTGGAAGGTCGTTTGATTCCAGGTACTGTTGAAACATTTTATTGGAGACGCTCACATAGACTTTGCTAACGCAAGAGAGAGATAAGATAAGATAATATTTATTTTCAAAAGGTTATCACAAGCTCTAATAGAGCCGAATTTGCTTCATATGTCTAAACGAAAAGAAAAAGCAAAACAAAGAAACAAATAATACAACAAGAAAAGAAACACCAATCAAGCATAAAAGTGGTCAATAAAAATTTAACACAAAAGAAAAAAAATTCTAAGTCCAAGAACTAAAATGAAATTTGTGCGAATAATGGCAAAAACAGAAAAAAGGTTAAAAATAAAATATAGCATAAATAAATATCACAAAAGGGCAAAATAAAAGTGACAAAAAAAATAATGACGCATGATTGTTGTGAGCATACACCAAAAACTAAAATAAGGGACGGAGGAGTTAATTTTGGTGCAGGACATAGTTCAGGAATTATTTAGGCGCTCAAGAATAGAGGGTATAAACATTTTTGGAACCTCTTAGTAACGGTATGGATCGGAGAATACGTTAGAATTGCCAAGGAAGCTAAGCGGGGGAGTCGGAGTCTAATGGGGTCGTGAAAATCGGGAAAGATGCCTTCAGTACAAGGATTAGATATTGCGGATTTAGCAAAACGCAAACAAATTATTTCTCTTTTTTCTTTTCACGCGGTAAAACGTGCGGATTTAAGGAGGAAGGAGTATGTAATTTTGCTCTCTTTGTAGATGATCCTGAGCGAACGCTTTTGGACGGAATCAATTTTGTCGCTAAGTTCGCTTGAAAGATGCGAATACCAGACCGGACATGCATATTCCAATAGCGGCCTGATAAATGATAAATAAACACGAAGGGAATGCATCTTAGGGCAATTAAATTTGTTTAAAAGTTTTAACATAGATAATGAAACATTTGCTTGTTTAGCAATATTAGAAACTTGCATGTCCCACTTACGATTATTTGAAATTGTGACATCAAGGAGTTTAACATGTTTCACAAGCATTTCTGGTGAGATAGGCTCAAGGAAAGCCGGGGTGGATTTCAAGAAATCTATCGGCATTATATTTGATTTAGTGGAATTTACTTTCATATTTAGGTTCTTAGCTCCATCCGAAATATGGGTTAGGATTTCGAGGGGGTCACTTTTAATTTTCCTGTGACATACTTCAAGGATCGACAAGTCATCCCCGTATTTCCATCTTTGGGGGAAATCCTTACCAATATCGTTAATCATAACTAGAAATAAAAGATGTCCCAATAAGGTTCCTTGAGGAATTCCACAATATATAGGGAGGGTTAAAATATTCGAGAAAATATTTTTGTATTTTACAACTTGAGATCTATTTGAAAGAAACGATATAACAATATTTACTAACACTGGATGAAGTTCAAAGTTAACAAGTAGTGAACGAATTAGGCTGGTGTGGTCAACCAGGTCAAAAGGGTTTTGGAAATCAACTAAGACAAGGTTCAGCCAAATGCTTGGTTTATCAAGGTTACTTACAATGGTATGTATTAAGTGCAGACGGTAATGGGTGGTGGAAGTTTTCCTTTAATTACCATACTGTCGGATGTCAATACGTGGACAAATTTTAACTCTAAGCCAGTCACAGAGGCTAATTGGCCAATAGGAACCCATGCTCGTAGGATCACCGTCTGGCTTTAGGGTAGGTATAACGTCCATGTTTGTGGAAAGATTCCGGAGCGAAAGCATGTCCGGAAAAGCAATGACAAAGGTCCAGCTAGTTCGGCACTGCAAGATTTGAGGAAAACATTTGGTATGTTGTCAGGACCTGTGATTTTGTTCTCATTAAAATACTTCAAGATTTGAAGGATCTTAGGAGCAGAAAAATCCACACGATCCAGGACAGTATTGGTTCGGTCGGAAAAAGTTGGCACTTCTCTACCGTCGTCGTCCAGATTCGAGAATTCGGCGAAAGTCTAAGCAAGAGCTTGAGCCTTTTCTTGTGGATCTTGTGCCACAGTCCCATTAATCTGTAGAGAAGAGAATTGAAGTCTATAGAGAACGAATTGAAGGTAAAGCATCCTTGACAATTCTCCATTAAATCTTCGCCGAAGCATGTTGAAGATTGATGGCGAACTTTTCCTCATACTGAAACAGGGACTGCCGAATCGCATGAACTGTACCTTTGCGCGTGTTGATGAATGCAATTCTGTCCTCTTCGCTATCAAAAATGTAAGAAAAAAACATCTGGCGTGGTTAAACTTCGATTCAAGCTATTTCTGAAGTTTTCAGTGAAGCCTTTACAGAGATTTGAAGGCCGACAAAACCACCTTTACTTATGGCACCATCACCTGACAGCGGAGTCATAAAGTTCAAACGTCCAGGGCCATAATCAAAGATAGGTTAGTGTAGACGTGTTGCTTAAAAAGGATATCGATAATTTCGGAGACCACACTGCCTTTCCATGACGATAAATAAAAGTTCAAATAGGGATAAAATCCTTTTAATAGACAGTGATGATGATAACAGTGACATAAATTCACAAAGGTAAGGAACAAAAAAAATTCTTCTCCCGAGTTGTTTCCAAGACTTCCTTAGAAATCTCTAGAAACCTTTTTCTTCTCTTTGAAAAAGTCAGGTTAATTAACCACTCTGGATACATGTTGCTTATTAATATTTTCAGAGGCAACACTGTAGCGTAGCCTATAGTAAAGGACATACGGTTCCAATGTTTTATTATTATTATTATTTATTTATTTTTTTTTTTTCCAGAGGCACTTCATATGGAAAGGGTCGTCGTAGAAACTTCAAAGGGAGCTCATTTGATTGGAAATCGAGAGTTCCAGTGCCTTTTTTAATAGTCGAAAGTGATTGGAGGGCAACTAGCCCCCCCCCCCGCCACGCCCATCATTCTCCCAGGCACATCCAATCATTTTGTTCAGCGTAGCCATTTTAATAGCCATTTTGTTCAGCGTAGTCAATTTCCAGATAGAAAATATGTTTTTGAGGAGGACACTCTCCCACAACCGTCAGGGCAAGGGTTTTAAGTTATGCCCTGGGGGCATATGAGGTTTTTATAGAAGGCATTGTCGTAGAAACTTCAAAACAGGCTCATTTTGATAGCCATTTTGTTCAGCATAGTTGATTTCCAGATAGAAAATATGTTTTTGAGGAGGACACTCCCCCACAACCCTAAGGGCAAGGGTTTTAAGTTATGCCCTGGGGGCATATAAGGTTTTTATAATAGGCGTTGTTGTAGAAACTTCAAAAAAGGCTCATTCGATTGGAAATTCAAAGGGCTAGTGCCCTTTTTAGTAGTCGAAAGTGATTGGAGGGCAACTCACCCCCCTCTCACGCCCCCTTTCCCCCAAACACATCCAATGAAAATTTTGAGATAGCCATTTTATTAAACGTAGTTTTAAGTTCTGGAAATTAGGTCTTTGAGGATGACAACTCCCCCACAGCCCTCTGGGCAAGGGTTGTAAGTTATGCCCTGGGGGCATATAAGGTTTTGTATAGACAACGTTGTCGTAGAAGCTTCAGAAAGGGCTCATTCAGTTGTAAATTTAAATGGCTAGTTCCCTTTTTAATAGTTGAAAGTGATTCAAAATCACTTTCAATCAAAATTTTGATATAGCCATTTTGTTCAACGTAGTTGAAAGTTCTGTAAATTATACGTTTGAGCAGGACAATCCCCCCAAATTCTTCAGGGGCAAGGGTTATAACTTATGCCCTGGGGGCATATATGGTTCTTATGGAAGGAATGCTCGTATAAACTTCAGAGAGGGCTCATTTGATTGGAAATTGAAAGTTCTAGTTCACTTTTCAAGAGTCAAAAGAGATTGGAGGGCACCTAGCCCCCCCCCCCCTCAACGCCCTTTTTTCTCAAATCCATCCGATAAGAACTTTGAGATAGCTTTTTTTTAAATAGTTCAAAGACCATATAACGAAAACTCAGGGGTCAAAACAGCCCCCCAGGGCCCGAGGGTAGGTGTTGTAAGTTATGCCCTGGGGGAATATATGGTTCTTATTGAAGGGATGCTCGTAAAAAATTCAGAGATGGCTCTTATGATTGGAAATTGAAAGTTCTAGTTCAGTTTTTTAGGGTCAAAAGAGATTGGAGGGCAACTAGCCCCCCCCCACGCCCCTTTTTCCCCAAATACATCCAATAAAAATTTTGAGATAGCTACTAAGTTAAAAATTGCTCAAAAGTCAGATAACAAAAACTCTGGTGTCGTCACAGCCCCCCAAGGCCCGGGGGCAGGCGTTGTAAGTTATGCCCTGGGGCATATATTGTTCGTATGAAAGGGATGCTCGTATAAACTTCAGAGAGGGCTCATTGGATTGGATATTGAGAGTTCGAGCTCACGTTTTAATAGTCAAAAGAGATCCGAGGGCACCTAGCCCCCCCCCCACGCCTTCTTTTTCAAAACCCATCTGATGAAAATTTTGAGATATACATTTTGTTAAAAATAGTTCAAAGGTCGGATAAGAAAAAATCAAAGTGTCAATAGAACCCCCCAGGGCACAGGGGAAGGCGTTCTAAGTTATGCCCTAAGGGCATGCATGGTTCTGATGAAAGGGATACTAATATAAACTTCATAGAGGTCTCATTTGATTGGAAATTGAAAGTTCTAGTTCACTTTTTAAGAGTCAAGAGAGTTAAACTAAGCCCCCCCCCACGCTCTTTTTTCCCCAAACCCGTCCGCTACAAGTTTTGAGATAGCCAGTGTTTTGGAAATTGTTCAAAAATTAGATAACAACCCCCCCCCCCAGAGCCCGGGGGATAGGCGTTGTAAGTGTTGTCCTGGGGGCATATATTGTTCTTGTGAAAGGGATACTCGTATAAACTTCAGAGGGGGCTCATTTGATTGGAAATTGAAAGTTCTAGTTCAATTTTTAAGAGTTAAAAGATATCCAAGAGCAACTAGCCCCCCCCCCACACCCTTTTTTCTCCAAGCCCATCCGATAAAATTTTTATAATAGCCATTTCATTAAAAATAGTTCAAAGGTTAGATAAGAAAAATTCCTGTGCCGACGGAACCCGCCAGGGCCCGGAGGCAGGCGTTATGAGTAATGCTCTAGGGGCATATATAGTTTTTATTGAAGGGATACTCATATAAACTTCGGAGAGGGCTCATTTGATTGGACATTGAAAGTTCTTGTTCACTTTTTTAAGAGTCAAAAGAGATCGGAGAGCAACTAGCCCCCCTGCTCCACGCCCTAAATGTATCAGATAAAAATTTTGAGATAGACATTTGGTTAAAAATAGTTCAAAGTTCTGATAACAAAAAAAGTCTGGTGTCCACACAGCCCCCCAGGGCCCGGGGGTAGGCGTTGTAAGTTATGCCCTGGGGGCATATATGGTTGTTATGGAATGGATGCTCGTATAAACTTCCTAGAGGGCTCATTTGATTGGAAATTGAAAGTTGTAATTCACTTTTTAAGAGTCAAAGTGATTAGAGGACAGCTAGCCTCCTCCCACGCTCCATTTAGTTTTTTCCCAGGGGCACTTCATATAGAAGGGGTCGTCGTATAAACTTCAAAGGGGGCTCATTCGATTGGAAATGGAGAGTCCTAGTGCCCTTTTTACGAGTCAAATGTGATCACACGGCAACTGGCCCCCCAAGCCCTTTTCCCCCAATTACGTCTGATAAAAAATTTGAGGTAGCCATTTTGTTAAAAATAGTTCAAAGATCATATAACAAAAACTCCTTTACGTATGGTCATTTCGTTAAAACTAGTTCAAAGGTCAGATAAGAAAAACTCCTGTGTCGACACAACCCCCCCCCCCTCAGGGCCAGGGAAGGAAATATAAGTATTGCTCTGGGGGCATATATGGTTTTCATGGAAGGTGTGCTCGTATAAAGTTCAGAGAGGGTGCATTTGCATGGAAATTAAAAGTTGTAGTTCATTTTCTCAGAGTGAAAAAAGATCGCAGGGCAACAAGCGCCTCCCACCCTCCACGCCTTTGGGTGTATCGGATGGATAAACCCATCCGATAAAAATTTCAGGTGACCATTTTGTTAAAAATAGTTCAAACATCGGATATTAAAACTCCAGGGTCGACACAACCCCCCAGGGCCCAGGGACAGGCGTTGTAAATTATACTCTAGGGATATATATGGCTCTTATAGAAGGGATACTCGTATAAATTTCAGAGAGGGCTCATTTGATTGAAAAACGAAAGTTCCAGTTCACTTTTAAAGAGTCAAAAGAGACCGAAGCTTAATCTAGTCCCCCCACGCCCTTTTTCCCCAAACCCATCCGATAAAAATTTTGAGATAGCAATTTTGTTAAAAATAGTTCAAACATCAGATAATAAAAACTCCAAGGTTGACAGAAACCCGTTTTTTCACTTTGATGAATATTGGATTTTTTTTTAAGTTTGATTTTGAAATAAGGAATTTTTAAAAACTAGAAATTTTTTGCAATCAAAAACGAACAAAAATTAATTAAAAAAAACTTTCCGAAAAATAAGTTTTTCAAAGAAAAACTATACAAATACCTTTTAAAATTCAAACTCAAAACGACCAGAAATTACTATTAAAGAATAAATGAAACCGAGAACGAACAGGAATTAAATAAACAATTATAGCAAAAACATACAACAAGTAATAATATAAATGAATAAATAGATCTTAAAGCGAGTAGTGCTTAGATTGAATATGAATGTCAAGCTTAAAACAAAAAAAAATATTTTCCTATTGAAGGATAAATGAAACTTAAAACGAACAGAAATTAAATAAACAATCAATGCAAACAACCGCACAATAGATATTAATGTAAATTAATAAATAAATCTTAAAACGAGTGAAACTTAAATTGAATATGCAAATCAAGCTTGAAACAAACAAAAATCACCACAAACAAGAGTTTGGGTATGGCCTCCTTCTCTCACTGTAAAAGTCTAAAATCTACTGCGTCATTGGTGCTTTACTGAAAACTATATGCGTCTTGAACAGTCTTGGAAAGTATATACAACATCAAATTGAATATTTGATGTATAATTATATTAATTGTTGAAAATTCCATCAGTTCAAGAATTTATTTCACTGTAATTTTATTTTTATTTTCAATGCTGTAAGAACTGGAAAAGAAAATATTTGCAATATAATCCGTTTTCAGTTAAGCACCAATGACACAGTAGGCTTTTGGTTTTTATTTACAGTTGGGAAATGAAACCCAAAACGAACAGAAATTACAATAAATAACCGAGTCAAACTCAAAACGAGCAGAAATTAACTTAAGTTGGGCGCAAAACCCCTATGCCTTCCAAAGGCCAAAACAAAATTTGCACTTTACTGAAAAAAATATAAATGTTTTTACTTTTATAACTTTAATAAATCAAATAATATTAACATTTTGATTACTAAATATCAGTATATGTATATTAAACTGACAATGCACATTCATTTGTATTTTTTCAGTAAAGTACAAATTTTGTTCTGGCTTTTTTTTTCCTTCAGCCGGGCACTTCGTATCGAAGGAGTTGTCGCAGAAACTTCGAATAGGGCTCATTCAATTGCAAATTGGAGTGGCTAGTGCCCTTTTTAATAGTCGAAAGTGATTGGAGCGCAAATAGCCCCCCCACGCCCATCATTCCCCCAAACACATCCAATCAAAACAAAGCCTTCTTTAAAAACCTTATATGCCCCCAGTGCATAATTTAAAACCCCTGCCCTGAGGGCTGTGGGGGAGTGTCCTACTCAAAAACATATTTTCTATCTGGAAATCAACTACGCCGAACAAAATGGCAATCTCAAATTTTTTATTGCATGTGTTTGGGGGAATGATGGACGTGGGAGAGGGGAGGGCTATTTGCCCTCCAATCACTTTCGACTATTAAAAAGGGCATTATCCTTTTGAATTTCCAATCGAATGAGCTTTTTTTGAAGTTTCTACGACAACGCCTTCTATAAAAACCTCACATGCCCCCAGGGCATAGCTTAAAACCCTTGCCCTGGAGGCTGTGGGGGAGTATCCTCCTCAAAAACATATTTTCTATCTGGAAATCAACTACGCTGAACAAAATGGCCATCTAAAAATTTTGATTGGATGTGTTTGTGGGAATGATCGGCGTTGGGGGCTAGTTGCCCTCCAGTCACTTTAGACTATTAAAAAGGGCCCTAGCCCTTTGAATTTCCAATCGAATGAGCCTTTTTTGAAGTTTCGACGACAAAGCCTTCTATAAAAACCTTATATGCCCCCAGGGCATAACTTACAATTCTTGCCCTGAGGGTTGTGGGGGAGTGTTCTCCTTAAAAATATATTTCTATCTGGAAATCTACTACGCTGAACAAAATGGATATCTCAAAATTTTGATTGGATGTGTTTGACGGAATGATGGGCGTGGGGGGGGGGGGGGCTAGTTGCCCTCCAATCACTTTCAACTATTAAAAAGGGCAATAGCCCTTTGAATTTCCAATCGAATGAGCCTTTTTTGAAGTTTCGACGAGAAAGCCTTCTATAAAAACCTTATATGCCCCCAGGGCATAACTTAAAACTCCTGCCCTGAGGGTTCTGGGGGAGTGTCCTCCTCAAAAACATATTTTCTATATAGAAATCAACTACGCTGAACTAAATCGCTATCTTAAAACTTTGATTGGATGTGTTTGGGTGAATGATCAGAGTGGGGGGGGGGCTAGTTGCTCTCCAATCACTTTCGACTATTAAAACGGGTACTAGCCCTTCGAATTTCCAATCGAATTAGCCTGTTTTGAAGTTTTTACGACAACATCTTCTATAAAAACATTATGCCCCCAGGGCATAACTTAAAACCCTTGCCCTGAGGGTTGTGGGGGAGTGTCCTCCTCAAAACATATTTTCTATTTTGGAAATCAACTACGCTGAACAAAATGGTTATCTCAAAATTTTGATTAGATGTGTTTGGGGGAATGATGGGCGTGGGGGGGAGGGGGGTTAGTTGCCCTCCAATCACTTTCGACTATTAAAAATGGCACTAGAACTCTCCATTTCCAATCGAATGAGCCCCTTTTGAAGTTTCTACTACTACCCCTCCCATATCAAGTGCCCAGCTCTAAAGGAAAAAAATAATAAATAGTACATTGTGCCAACATCGTTCTTATATGCCCTCAGGGCATAACTTAAAACCCTTGCCCCGCGGGTTGTGGGGGAGTGTCCTCCTCAAAAACATATTTTCTATCTGGAAATCAACTACGCTGAACAAAATGGCTATCTCAAAATTTTAATTGGATGTGTCTGTGGGAATGATGGGCGTGGGGGGGGGAGGGCTAGTTGCCCTCCAATCACTTCAGACTATTAAAAAGGGCCCTAGCCCTTTGAATTTCCAATCGAATGAGCCGTTTTTGAAGTTTCTACGACAACGCCTTATATAAAAACCTTATATGCCCCCAGGGCATAACTTATAATCCTTGCCCTGAGGGTTGTGGGGGAGTGTTCTCCTCAAAAATATATTTCTATCTGGAAATCTACTACGATGAACAAAATGGCTATCTCAAAATTTTGATTGGATTGTTTGGGGAAATAATGGGCGTGGGGGGGGGGCTAGTTGCCCTCCAATCACTTTCGACTATTAAAAAGGGCATTAGCCCTTTGAATTTCCAATCGAATAAGCTTTTTTTGAAGTTTCTACAACAAAGCCTTCTTTAAAAACCTTATATGCCTCCAAGGCATAACTTAAAACCCTTGCCCTGAGGGCTGTGGAAGAGTGTCCTGCTCAAAAACATATTTTCTCTCTGGAAATAAACTACGCTAAACAAAATGGCTATCTCAAAATTTTGATTGGATGTGTTTGGGGAAATGATGGGCGTGGGGGGGGCTAGTTTCCCTCCAATCACTTTCGACTACTAAAAAGGGCACTAGCCCTTTGAATTTCCAATCGAATGAGCCTTTTTGAAGTTTCTACGACAACGCCTTCTATAAAAACCCTATATGCCCCCAGGGCATAACTTAAAACCCTTGGGGGAATGTGTTTGAGGGAATGATGGGCGTGGGGGGGGGGGGGGGCTAGTTGCCCTCCAATCACTTTCGACTATTAAAAATGGCACTAGAAATCTCGATTTTCAATCGAATGAGCCCCTTTTGAAGTTTCTACTACGACCCCTTCCATATCAAGTGCCCAGCTCTAAAGGAAAAAAATAATAAATAGTACATTGTGCCAACATCGTTCTTATATGCCCTCAGGGCATAACTTAAAACCCTTGCCCCGCGGGTTGTGGGGAAGTGTCCTCCTCAAAAACATATTTTCTATCTGGAAATCAACTACGCTGAACAAAATGGCTATCTCAAAATTTTAATTGGATGTGTCTGTGGGAATGATGGGCGTGGGGGGGGGGCTAGTTGCCCTCCAATCACTTCAGACTATTAAAAAGGGCCCTAGCCCTTTGAATTTCCAATCGAATGAGCCGTTTTTTGAAGTTTCTACGACAACGCCTTATATAAAAACCTTATATGCCCCCAGGGCATAACTTATAATCCTTGCCCTGAGGGTTGTGGGGGAGTGTTCTCCTCAAAAATATATTTTCTATCTGGAAATCTACTACGATGAACAAAATGGCTATCTCAAAATTTTGATTGGATTGTTTGGGGAAATAATGGGCGTGGGGGGGGGGGGGCTAGTTGCCCTCCAATCACTTTCGACTATTAAAAAGGGCACTAGCCCTTTGAATTTCCAATCGAATAAGCTTTTTTTGAAGTTTCTACAACAAAGCCTTCTTTAAAAACCTTATATGCCTCCAAGGCATAACTTAAAACCCTTGCCCTGAGGGCTGTGGAAGAGTGTCCTGCTCAAAAACATATTTTCTCTCTGGAAATAAACTACGCTAAACAAAATGGCTATCTCAAAATTTTGATTGGATGTGTTTGGGGAAATGATGGGCGTGGGGGGGGCTAGTTTCCCTCCAATCAATTTCGACTACTAAAAAGGGCACTAGCCCTTTGAATTTCCAATCGAATGAGCCTTTTTGAAGTTTCTACGACAACGCCTTCTATAAAAAACCCTATATGCCCCCAGGGCATAACTTAAAACCCTTGGGGGAATGTGTTTGAGGGAATGATGGGCGTGGGGGGGGGCTAGTTGCCCTCCAATCACTTTCGACTATTAAAAATGGCACTAGAACTCTCAATTTCCAATCGAATGAGCCCCTTTTGAAGTTTCTACGACTAGCCCTTCCATATCAAGTGCCCAGCTCTAAAGGAAAAAAAAAATAAATAGTACATTGTGCCAACATCGTTCTTATATGCCCTCAGGGCATAACTTGAAACCCTTGCCCCGAGGGCTTTGAGGAAGTGTCCTCCTCAAAAACATATTTTCTATATGGAAATCAACTACGCTGAACAAAATGGCTATCTCAAAATTTGATTGGATGTGTTTGGGGAAATAATGGGCGTGGGGGGGGGGGGCTAGTTGCCCTCCAATCACTTTCGACTATTAAAAAGGTCACTAGCCTTTTGAATTTACAATCGAATGAGCCTTTTTTGTAGTTTCTACGACAACGCCTTCTATAAAAACCTTATATGCCCCCAGGGCATAACTGCAAACCCTTGCCCTAAAGGTTGTGGGGGAGTGTCCTCCTCAAAAATCTATTTTCTATGTGAAAATCAACTACGCTGAACAAAATAGCTATCTCAAAATTTTGATTGGATGTGTTCGGGGGAATGATTGGCGTGGGGGGGGGGCTAGTTGCCCTCCAATCACTTTCGACTATTAAAAAGGGTACTAGTCCTTCGAATTTCCAATCGAATGAGCCTGTTTTGAAGTTTCTACGACAACGCCTTCTATAAAAACCTTATATGGCCCCAGGGCATAACTTAAAACCCTTGCCCTGAGGGTTGTGGGGGAGTGTCCTCCTCAAAAACATATTTTCTATCTGGAAATAAACTACGTTGAACAAAATGGCTATCTCAAAATTTTGATTGGATGTGTTTGGGGAAATGATGGGCGTGGGGGGGGGGGGGGCTAGTTTCCCTCCAATCACTTCCGACTACTAAAAAGGGCACTAGCCCTTTGAATTTCCAATCCAATGAGCCTTTTTTGAAGTTTCAACGACAACGCCTTCTATAAAAACCCTATATGCCCCCAGGGCATAACTTAATACCCTTGCCCTGAGGGTTGTGGGGGAGTGTCCTCCTCAAAAAAATATTTTCTATATAGAAATCCACTACGTGAACAAAATGGTTATCTCAAAATTTTGATTGGATGTGTTTGGGGGAATGATGGGCGTGGGGGGGGGCTAGTTGCCCTTTAATCACTTTCGACTATTAAAAATGGCACTAGAACTCTCAATTTCCAATCAAATGAGCCCCTTTTGAAGTTTCTACGAGTACCCCTTCCATACCAAGTGCCCAGCTCTAAAGGAAAAAAAAATTAATAAATAGTACATTGTGCCAACATCGTTCTTATATGCCCTCAGGGCATAACTTGAAACCCTTGCCCCGAGGGCTGTGAGGAAGTGTCCTCCTAAAAACATATTTTCTATATGGAAATCAACTACGCTGAACAAAATGGCTATCTTAAAATTTGATTGGATGTGTTTGGGGAAATAATGGGCGTGGGGGGGGGGCTAGTTGCCCTCCAATCACTTTCAACTATTAAAAAGGGCACTAGCCTTTTGAATTTCCAATCGAATGAGCCTTTTTTGAAGTTTCTACGACAACGCCTTCTATAAAAACCTTATATGCCCCCAGGGCATAACTGCAAACCCTTGCCCTAACGGTTGTGGGGGAGTGTCCTCCTCAAAAATCTATTTACTATGTGAAAATCAACTACGCTGAACAAAACGGCTATCTCAAAATTTTGATTGGATGTGTTTGGGGGAATGATTGGCGTGCGGGGGGGGGGGGCTAGTTGCCCTCCAATCACTTTCGACTATTAAAAAGGGTACTAGTCCCTCGAATTTCCAATCGAATGAGCCTGTTTTGATTTTTCTACGACAACGCCTTCTATAGAAACCTTATATGGCCCCAGGGCATAACTTAAAACCCTTGCCCTGAGGGTTGTGGTGGAGTGTTCTCCTAAAAACATATTTTCTATCTGGAAATAAACTACGTTGAACAAAATGGCTATCTCAAAATTTTGATTGGATGTGTTTGGGGAAATGATGGGCGTGGGGGGGGAGGCTAGTTGCCCTCCAATCGCTTTCGACTATTAAAAAGGGCACTAGAATTTTTGATTTCCAATCGAATGAGCCCTTTTCAAGTTTCTACGACGACCCCTTCCATGTGAAGTGCCCTGCTTTAAAGGAAAAAATAATACATAGTACATTGTGCCAACATCGTTCTTATATGCCCTCAGGGCATAACTCAAAACCCTTGCCCCGAGGGTTGTGGGGGAGTGTCCTCCTCAAAAATATATTTGCTATCTGGAAATCAACTACGCTGAACAAAATGGCTATCTCAAAATTTTTATTGGATGTGTTTGGGAGAATGATGGGCGTGGGGGGGGGGGGGGGCTAGTTGCCCTCCAATTACTTTCGACTATTAAAAAGGGAACTACCCACTCGAATTTCCAATCAAATGAGCCCTATTCGATGTTTCTACGACAATTCCTTCGATACGAAGTGCCCGGCGGAAAAAAAAAAACACATTGTGCCCACATCGTTCTTTACTTAGGCAGCGCTAGCGCGCTGCCTATGATTTCTGGTCGTTTTGAGTTTGAATTTTAAAAGGTATTTGTATCTGCTGAGCTTAAGTTTAAAATGGTCTTTACTTTTCTTTGAAAAACTTATTTTTCGGAAAGTTTTTTTTTTAATTCATTTCTTAGAAAAGACAACTCCTCAAAAAAATTTGGAAAGCAAATACTAAAGATCCGGTCAGTTAAAGAAATGATCAAGCCAATTTTTACTTGGCGAGCGTGACCGGAACTATAAGACAAAAACCTATTGTTATTTGTCGGTTTTCTGTTAATTTTAAAATCCAGACTATTTTCATTTTTTTTAAAGAAGAACATCAAGAAAAGGAAGTTTCCCATCCTCTTCTTATTCAACATTAAACTTTAAATCCCCCCCCCCCAAACAATTAAGATGTTCCAAAAATCCTTTTAATTCCTCCTCCCCATAATCCCATACTGAAAGAATGTCATCCATATAGCGGGAAAAAAATATGGAAAAAACTCCATATTTTTTTTGGGCCGGTATATGGATGACATCATTTCAGTAGGTTTTAGTTTAGTTTTACTACTGATGACATTCACTGCATATGTGACCGAAATATCTAGTATTTTTGTGAAGTTATATCACTGTTATCATCATCACGGTCTATTAAAAGGATTTTATTCCTATTTGATCTTTCATTTATCGTTAAAAAGGATAAAGAATTATAGGCAGAATTACAAATTCTGCCACTCCAGTGGGTCGCTAAAAAAACAGGCTGCCATCGAATACATATTTTTTTTCAAACACCTCTTTCAAACAATTTTCAGACAGTTTACCACAAAAGTATTTTGTCATGGCATTTGTGTTCTACATTGAACAAAATGCCATTGCTTTTTTTTATCATCGAACAAAGTCCCAATGTTCTTTTCTGCCATTGTAAAAAGTTCCATAATTTTGTCCTGTCAGACAAAGTGTCATTGTATTTTCTGTCATCTCAGTAAATGCCATCGTTGTTTTCCGCCAGTGCAAAGAGTTTCATCTTTTTTTTTTCAGTCATCAGACAAAGTGTCATTGTTTTTTATTTTTTTTGTTTTTTTTTCTGTCGTTTCAAAGAGTCACCGTTTGTTCTCGATGTAAAAAATACAAATAACTACTTCCTTGGGTGTGTGTTTTTAGGAACGAACTTCAGTAATTTTAATAACGTGCAATTATGATTCAGGAGCTTACAGAGAAAGCGACGATCAGGGTAGATTGTTTTACTTAAAATTTAATACAACAAAACAACTATGAAGTAGGGCAAAACGTTTAAATAAAACCCTAAGGTCTTCAAAACACAAAATTCAAGAATAATTTTCAAATTACCATTATTTTAGGAAAAGATTAAAATTTGAAAAACAAACGTAGTATTCAGATAGAAACATTATGTATAAAAAACTGAAATCTTCAAAATAAAAAATTCATGAATATTTTTCAAATTACCATTATTTTAGGAAAAGATTAAAATTTGAAAAACACACGTAGTATACAGATAGAAACATTATATATAAAAAACTGAATTCACGAAATGTATAATCAATATTTACCTATATAAAAAAAAAATATTTCACAAAAATAATAAATGAAGCCAAGAGGTAATTAAAATAAATCAATTTTTAAAGTTTATAAACAGTGACTGATTTACATAACTTAGTTTCAAACAAATGAAGTGTTAAGAGGTTAATAGAAAACATTCCATGGAGGTGGAAGTTTTACGGGAAGGAGCAAAGAGAGAAACTTTGAGTGGAGGAGGTTAAGAAGAAGCTAAAAAGCTTTACTGGCCTTAGGCAATAGTATTTCAGCAGTTTTATCCTTAAAAAAATTGGTAATCAGTGATTATATTATTCTCATCAGTAAAAATAATAAAGATAACGCAGTTTTATTTGAAAAAAAAAAATTATTTTGAAAAAAAATATGAAGTTGAGCAAAAACGTTTAAATAAAACCCTAAAAAGTCTTCAAAACACAGAAGTCAAGAATATTTTTCCAATTACCATTATTTTAGGAACAGCTTAAAACTTGAAAAACATACTGAATTTAGAGACAGAAACATTAAAAAAAACTTAATTCAAGAAAAAATATAACCAATATTTTCCTTAGAAAAATTCCAGAAAAATTTAAATGAAGCCAAGAGGTAATTAAAATAAATCAATTTTTAAAGTTTATAAACAGTGACTGATTTACATAACTTAGTTTCAAATAAATGAAGTGTTAAGAGGTTAATAGAAAACATTCCATGGAGGCGGAAGTTTTACGGGAAGGAGCAAAGAGAGAAACTTTGAGTGGAAGAGGTTAAGAAAAATCTAAAAAGCTTTACTGGCCTTAGGCAATAGTAGTTCAGCAATTACATCCTCAAAAACATTGGTAATCAGTGATTATATTATTCTCATCAGTAGCAATAATAAAGATAACGAAGTTTTTTTTTGAAAAAAAAATTATTTTGAAAAAAAATATGAAGTTGAGCAAAAACGTTTAAATAAAACACTAAAAAGTCTTCAAAACACAGAAGTCAAGAATATTTTTCCAATTACCATTATTTTAGGAACAGCTTAAAACTTGAAAAACATACTGAATATAGAGACAGAAACATTAAAAAAAACTTAATTCAAGAAAAAATAAAACCAATATTTTCCTTAGAAAAATTCCACAAAAATTTAAATGAAGCCAAGAGGTAATTAAAATAATTCAATTTTTAAAATTTATAAACAGTGACTGATTTACATAACTTAGTTTCAAACAAATGAAGTGTTAAGAGGTTAATAGAAAACATTCCATGGAGGTGGAAGTTTTACGGGAAGGAGCAAAGAGAGAAACTTTGAGTGGAGGAGGTTAAGAAAAATCTAAAAAGCTTTACTGGCCATAGGCAATAGTAGTTCAGCAATTATATCCTCAAAAACATTGGTAATCAGTGATTATATTATTCTCATCAGTAGCAATAATAAAGATAACGAAGTTTTTTTTAAAAAAAAAATATTTTGAAAATAAATATGAAGTTGAGCAAAAACGTTTAAATAAAACCCTAAAAAGTCTTCAAAACACAGAAGTCAAGAATATTTTTCAAATTACCATTATTTTAGGAACAGCTTAAAACTTGAAAAACATACTGAATATAGAGACAGAAACATTAAAAAAAACTTAATTCAAGAAAAAATATAACCAATATTTTCCTTAGAAAAATTCCACAAAAATTTAAATGAAGCCGAGAGGTAATTAAAATAATTCAATGTTTAAAGTTTATAAAGAGTGACTGATTTACATAACTTAGTTTCAAACAAAAGAAGTGTTAAGAGGTTAATAGAAAACATTCCATGGAGGTGGAAGTTTTACGGGAAGGAGCAAAGAGAGAAACTTTGAGTGGAGGAGGTTAAGATCAAGCTAAAAAGCTTTACTTGCCTTAGGCAATAGTAGTTCAGCAATTTTATCCTTAAAAACATTGGTAATCAGTGATTATATTATTCTCATCAGTAGCAATAATAAAGATAACGAGGTTTTTTTTGAAAAAAAAATTATTTTGAAAAAAAATATGAAGTTGAGCAAAAAATTTTAAATAAAACCCTAAAAAGTCTTCAAAACACAGAAGTCAAGAATATTTTTCAAATTACCATTATTTTAGGAACAGCTTAAAACTTGAAAAACATACTGAATATAGAGACAGAAACATTAAAAAAAACTTAATTCAAGAAAAAATAAAACCAATATTTTCCTTAGAAAAATTCCACAAAAATTTAAATGAAGCCAAGAGGTAATTAAAATAAATCAATTTTTAAAGTTTATAAACAGTGACTGATTTACATAACTTAGTTTCAAACGAATGAAGTGTTAAGAGGTTAATAGAAAACATTCCATGGAGGTGGAAGTTTTACGGGAAGGAGCAAAGAGAGAAACTTTGAGTAGAGGAGGTTAAGAAAAAGCTAAAAAGCTTTACTGGCCTTAGGCAATAATAGTTCAGTAATTTTATCCTTAAAAACATTGGTAATCAGTGATTATATTATTCTCATCAGTAGCAATAATAAAGATAACGAAGTTTTTTTGAACAAAAAATTATTTTGAAAAAAAATATGAAGTTGAGCAAAAACGTTTAAATAAAACCCTAAAAAGTCTTCAATACACAGAAGTCAAGAATATTTTTCAAATTACCATTATTTTAGGAACAGCTTAAAACTTGAAAAACATACTGAAAAGAGAGACAGAAACATTAAAAAAAACTTAATTCAAGAAAAAATATAACCAATATTTTCCTTAGAAAAATTCCACAAAAACGTAAATGAAGCCAACAGGTAATTAAAATAAATCAATTTTTAAAGTTTATAAACAGTGACTGATTTACATAACTTAGTTTCAAACAAATGAAGTGTTAAGAGATTAATAGAAAACATTCCATGGAGGTGGAAGTTTTACGGGAAGGAGCAAAGCGAGAAACTTTGAGTGGAGGAGGTTAAGAAAAAACTAAAAAGCTTTACTGGCCTTAGGCAATAGTAGTTCAGCAATTATATCCTCAAAAACATTGGTAATCAGTGATTATATTATTCTCATCAGTAGCAATAATAAAGATAACGAAGTTTTTTTTGAAAAAAAAATTATTTTGAAAAAAATATGAAGTTGAGCAAAAACGTTTAAATAAAACCCTAAAAAGTCTTCAAAACACAGAAGTCAAGAATATTTTTCAAATTACCATTATTTTAGGAACAGCTTAAAACTCGAAAAACATACCGAATATAGAGACGAAAACATTAAAAAAAAACTTAATTCAAGAAAAAATATAAGCAATATTTTCCTTAGAAAAATTCCACAAAAATTTAAATGAAGCCAAGAGGTAATTAAAATAAATCAATTTTTAAAGTTTATAAACAGTGACTGATTTACATAACTTAGTTTCAAACGAATGAAGTGTTAAGAGGTTAATAGAAAACATTCCATGGAGGTAGAAGTTTTACGGGAAGGAGCAAAGAGAGAAACTTTGAGTGGAGGAGGTTAAGAAAAAGCTAAAAAGCTTTACTGGCCTTAGGCAATAGTAGTTCAGCAATTTTATCCTTAAAAACATTGGTAATCAGTGATTATATTATTCTCATAAGTAGCAATAATAAAGATAACGAAGTTTTTTTTGAAAAAAAAAATTATTTTGAAAAAAAATATGAAGTTGAGCAAAAACGTTTAAATAAAACCCTAAAAAGTCTTCAAAACACAGAAGTAAAGAATATTTTTCAAATTACCATTATTTTAGGAACAGCTTAAAACTTGAAAAACATACTGAATATAGAGACAGAAACATTAAAAAAAACTTAATTCAAGAAAAAATATAACCAATATTTTCCTTAGAAAAATTCCAGAAAAATTTAAATGAAGCCAAGAGGTAATTAAAATAAATCAATTTTTAAAGTTTATAAACAGTGACTGATTTACATAACTTAGTTTCAAACAAATAAAGTGTTAAGAGGTTAATAGAAAACATTCCATGGAGGTCGAAGTTTTACGGGAAGGAGCAAAGAGAGAAACTTTGAGTGGAGGAGGTTAAGAAAAATCTAAAAAGCTTTACTGGCCTTAGGCAATAGTAGTTCAGCAATTTTATCCTAAAAAACATTGATAATCAGTGATTATACTATTCTCATCAGTAGCAATAATAAAGATAACGAAGTTTTTTTGAAAAAAAAAATTATTTTGAAAAAAATATGAAGTTGAGCAAAAACGTTTAAATAAAACCCTAAAAAGTCTTCAAAACACAGAAGTCAAGAATATTTTTCAAATTACCATTATTTTAGGAACAGCTTAAAACTTGAAAAACATACTAAATATAGAGACAGAAACATTAAAAAAAACTTAATTCAAGAAAAAATATAACCAATATTTTCCTTAGAAAAATTCCACAAAAATTTAAATGAAGCCAAGAAGTAATTAAAATAAATCAATTTTTAAAGTTTATAAACAGTGACTGATTTACATAACTTAGTTTCAAACAAATGAAGTGTTAAGAGGTTAATAGAAAACATTCCATGGAGGTAGAAGTTTTACGGGAAGGAGCAAAGCGAGAAACTTTGAGTGGAGGAGGTTAAGAAAAAACTAAAAAGCTTTACTGGCCTTAGGCAATAGTAGTTCAGCAATTTTATCCTAAAAAACATTGGTAATCAGTGATTATATTATTCTCATCAGTAGCAATAATAAAGATAACGAAGTTTTTTTTTGAAAAAAAATTATTTTGAAAAAAAAATATGAAGTTGAGCAAAAACGTTTAAATAAAACCCTAAAAAGTCTTCAAAACACAGAAGTCAAGAATATTTTTTAAATTACCATTATTTTAGGAACAGCTTAAAACTTGAAAAACATACCAAATATAGAGACGAAAACATTAAAAAAAAACCTTAATTCAAGAAAAAATATAAGCAATATTTTCCTTAGAAAAATTCCACAAAAATTTAAATGAAGCCAAGAGGTAATTAAAATAAATCAATTTTTAAAGTTTATAAACAGTGACTGATTTACATAACTTAGTTTCAAACGAATGAAGTGTTAAGAGGTTAATAAAAAACATTCCATAGAGGTGGAAGTTTTACGGGAAGGAGCAAAGAGAGAAACTTTGAGTGGAGGAGGTTAAGAAAAAGCTAAAAAGCTTTACTGGCCTTAGGCAATAGTATTTCAGTAATTTTATCCTTAAAAACATTGGTAATCAGTGATTATATTATTCTCATCAGAATCAATAATAAAGATAACGAAGTTTTTTTGAAAAAAAAATTATTTTGAAAAAAAATATGAAGTTGAGGAAAAACGTTTAAATAAAACCCTAAAAAGTCTTCAAAACACAGAAGTCAAGAATATTTTTTAAATTACCATTATTTTAGGAACAGCTTAAAACTTGAAAAACATACCGAATATAGAGACGAAAACATTAAAAAAAACCTTAATTCAAGGAAAAATATAAGCAATATTTTCCTTAGAAAAATTCCACAAAAATTTAAATGAAGCCAAGAGGTAAATAAAATAAATCAATTTTTAAAGTTTATAAACTTCAACTAGACCAATTTATAAGAAAGGTAATCAGAGTGAGTATTGTAATTACACGGGGACTAACTTGGTTTCTGTAGGAAGCAACTTACTTATTATAATGATCCATTTGGGACTAAAAGAGGACTTGGGACTAAAAAGTCTCAGGCAAGTGACCCTAAACTTGAAAAAGTGGAAATTGGCTCAGATTGCTAAACTGAGCTGAGACAATGAATAGATACTATTGGAAAAGTGATTGGAGACGCTGGGCATCCGTGAACAAGTGCTAAATTGAGAGAGGAATTTGGGACAATATTCGGGGGCGCCCAACCGCCCAGAGTCTCAGGCAAATAACCCAAAAATTTCAAAAATTTGTGAAAAATTCAAATTTTTTTCAGAATGTGGGGCTAAGCTTAGGCAACGAATAGGTACTATTTGAAAGATAAAGATGGCTTTAAACGATTGTTTGCCTCTTATTTCAAGCAAATTTATGGTCCTATGTCAGTTTTAAATTCTTCTTAAGACCATAGGCGGGTATGCCTTGTTTGCCTCTTTTTGAATTCTTGATCAGCATGCCTAAGACTCTAGGCAGGCATGCCTTTCCAAAAACTAACCTGACAAGTATGTGTCATGCATACTCCTGCCATTTACCCGTGCCCCAGCCATTTAAACATTTGCCTCTCAATTACTTTGGACTATCTGTCTTGACTTTTCTCTGTCCTACAGTTACCCGGCCCAGTCTTGATGCAACCTATACAACCTATTGTAAAATACTTGATAACTTCAATTCAAAATCAACGGACTATAAACAGGACAAAATAAACAGTGACTGATTGAATTAATTTGAAGTTACCTTTTCTTCAAGTTGTGTTTCCATATTATGTACTTTCAACAGCTTTCTAGTCTCTTGCCATTCAGCAGTTAGCTTTTCCATTTCCATACCTAAAGAAGCATTTGAAGCTTGTGATTTTGATAGCTGCTCTCGAAGTGCCGAGTTCATACTAACAAGTGAGGTGACTCTAAAAAATATTTTCGATTTACTGAACTATTGATGGGCTAAGAAAAATTAAGTACTACCGTTTTGGCCCCCATTGACTACGTGAATGGTTTGTTAGGCCAAAACGGACAGCGAAGAACTGATAATTGACTTAAGGTCCAGCTGGTTCTGAAGGATGCCCTGATCTTAACTTAGAATAATTACTAGAAACTGGCGCTAGTGTCGACCAAAAAAATATCATCTATCATTTGGCAACTGTCACGGCTACAATGTCATCTGCCATTTGGCAACACTTGACATTTTTCAAGCTTTGTAATCGTTTTTCTGTCAGAAAATGGGATCAGACACTTATTACTACACTAATTTTACCAGCTACACAAATTAAATTAAACATTCTTATAATTACACTGAAAAAAAATGACAAGTGACGTCAAACGCTACATGGCATTGAGGATTTTTTTTTTGTTGACACAAGCGCCAGTTTCTCTCATATAAGTTAGCCATACTCTTTGGCCAATACCATATAATATGTTGCAATGCTGGTTCACTAGAATTCTGGCATGTTCTACAATTTGCCTTTCCATTCAGCTGGTAATATACTAATGGCCAGGAATTGCGGAACATTTATACGGACGAAGTTCGGTGAGACAAAAGGGGGAGTCCTCGTCCAGAAAAGTCATTGCCACCCTTGAGAAAAAGTTCTGGCAACTTTTTGGTTCTTTAATGTGTCCCTGAGCATCCAAAAATGCGTCTATTTTAGCTAAAAATTTGTCCATCTGGAAATCTCAAAACTAGAGGTTATTATTTTTTTTTTTTTTTTTTTTTTTTTTACCAGTTGTATCACTGACCAAAAGACGCTTCGTAAACCTCTTTCAAAGCTGCCAGTTCACATCAAACACCAAATATAATGATAACAAAAAAAATTCATATAAAACATTCATACAAAATAACTTAGTGTGAAAGCAAAAACCATATAAACATGTTAATCCCTTAATTTGGATAAAATCCTTTACTTACGACATCTCTTGGACAGCTTGGATGCTTAAAATAATACCTAGTAAAATCACTACTTTGGAGAAAAGTGACATTTTTTTTTTACTAAAATATATCCCTTTTTACCCCTTTTACAGGGAGTTGAATTGGGTATTCAACTCCCTGTAACATGAATAATAATACAATTAAGAAAAAAGGGTAGAATTCTGAAAATTTTAAAAAACATTTTGTTTTCCTTTTTTTGTTTTCAAACTGTTATCCCTTCCCCTCAGATACTTTTGAAGGCTCATCCCCACCACCTGAAAGAAAAATTGCGAACGGTCTTAGTAGTAAATTATATCATGTGATATAAATTTTTCATATTTTTGAGAGAAATCCTAAAACTTTGTTCATCTAATTCCTTTTTGCTTGTCCCATTTTTTTTTGGGGGGGGGGAGGGGCTATTCTGCTTGTTCCTTGGGTATAACAACCCTGTGTACTTTATGGCTCCAAATTTCTAAAGTGTGTCACTTTTTTGCCCTTTTATATCATTGTGTCCCGACACATGGGAAAGTCCGCGTTTGAAATAAATTGTGTCCAGTTGGAAAATTTGTTGATAAATCCTCAAAAAAAAAGTATAGAACTTAAATTTATATCCACCCCCAGCCGGGCCGGGTTTATTTTTCAGCTCCAATGTAACTTATTGTCTATTTGGTTATAAAAGGTGAGTTCTCAATTTACATAAGCGACTAAGAAAATTTTTCAGTTGCTGGTTTTGCGTCAAATCTTGATTCATTTTTTAATCTTATAAATCTTCTCTATGCACTATTTGAGACACCTGAAATCTTTTTGCAAAAGAACAAAAGAAGAAAATATTATTTCATTTAGCACAATAGACATGCGAGGTGTGATACTGAAAAGTAATAGGATTTATTTTTTGATAACTATAATTTTTTACTTTTTTCAAGCGTTAAGATTATCCCCTTCAAATTAGTTCCCTTGAGCAGCTACACACCCAAAGGAGACGTACATCCCACCGTTGGTAGTTGCGGAGGAAGTCTTCAACCCGTACGGTCTTCAGCATGTCCATTACACTCTTTTGAATATTTTCTAAAGTCACACAATGATACCAAGGCATTTTTTGGTTTAGGGAAAATATTCCCTAAGGACTGAGGACTGAGTAAATAAGCCATAAGGACTGAGGTCAGGTAAATAAGCCACTGCAGTACCTTTCAAAGTCAACGATTTTATCATGAAGAGGACAGTTTGGCATGGGGCGTTGTAATGATGGACCATCCATTTGTCTGCAATGTCTGGTCTAACGCGAATGACCCTTTAACTGAGCCATTCGAGAACAGTCTTATGAAAAAAGTTGCCGACAGTTAGCAATGGAAAACAAACTGTTTATGGACCATTCCCCTTTCGTCAAAAAATAATCAGCATTGATTTGACCTCCGATTTCTTCCTTCTAGCTTTCTTTGGTCGAGGAGAGCTTTCATTGTCAAACTCCTGATATGACCTTAGGATTTTATTCAAAAATCCCTTGTCACAGATCATGAATCGAAATCCATCCATCCTCCCTTGATCTTAGGATGTTGCTTCACCACAGGTGATCATATGACTAAATAAGTCTTGCTTATTGGCAATTCTGTCAATAAGATCAAGGCAAACGTTTTTTGGAAAGAGTTTCTACTCAAATGGGAGGTTTTTCTGTACCATTTTGTCACAGAACTTTCGTATGTCCAAATTTTCAATTAAAATGTGAGTAAAAGTAAATCTGTTTAAATTCAATAGTAAATCACCGATAATGACAATGTAGATGATATTGACAATGACAATGACAAGTAAATCTGTTCAAATTCAATAGTAAATCACCTACGACAATGAATATATAGTATTTGTTTGAAAGTTTGAAAAGTTTGATATATCTGCGTTTGATATCTCTATGACATAAATATACAAGAACTTAGTGTTTAGCATATGTTCTATAATACACTTAATTAATATACGCACGAAAAGAAGAGACACTACCCATCAGATATACCCCAAATTTTACTTTAAAAATTCGAGAATTATCCAAATATAGTTACTTCATATCAATACGTGTTACAAAACAAACAAATAACGAGAAATATAATAATTTCGGTATTTTTTAAATAAAAATTATAGCTAACATTCAATAAAAATATTATAAAAATCTAGAACATACAATTAAATAGCACCTAAAATAAGTAGTAATTGTTTCTGATTTGGATATAACATTTTCTCTAGAGTAGTTTAAAATTTCGAACTCTAATTTTCACGTATTGTCTATTTGATATAGAAAAATTAATTTTCAGTTGCAGAAGTAAAAACTCTTTTCTTATCGTTTTTTTTTTACATTTTTCATGCTTGCGAGACATTTTTGGCTTATTTTACCTTAGTTGGCTGGCCTGTTCACGCAACATGTAAAATGCTTTTTTTTTCTACAATAATTTTTTCAAAGAAAGGGGATAATTCCCCCCCCCCAAAGGTGATACTAAAACCCTCCCCTGCCCCTGGGAACCCTAATTTTACAAAGAGCTGGGCTAAGGATAAGAGAACAGTTACTAAATTTATGAATTAAAAGAATGAATAAATAGTGATTTTTTTTTTTTTTTTCACCAGGGAAATTTTTTTAAGTTCCAAAGCTACTAATTAAAGATATGCATTGGCGTAGTTGTAGTCATTTTTTGCTTTTAAATTGCATTAAAAAATGGAAAAATACAAGGACGCACCCACATAAAATACAAGTATCAACCCGCACAGAGTTGCAGTTACTTAAGCCTACATCCATTCCTCCCACCGAAATGGCTTAAAGCGCATCTATATCCCTAAAAAAAGTGCATCTTCCAAAAGTGCCGGCAAAGAGAAGAAAAAGGTTACTTTCCTATATTTTGAGGGTAAAAAGTGCGCTTTAATTGCATGTGTTTGCGTCATACAATGTTAGGCGTTCACCTCCCCCCCTCCCAATAAAATACCCCCCCGCGGATGGTTGGTCTCCAATCACTTTCGATTTATAAAAAAAGGACTAATTCTCAATTTATAACGTAATGGGCACCCTCCAAAGTTTCTACGATCAAGAGGCGGAGGTGGGGATGAGGAAGGGGCAACCAGCCGAGGAAGTGAACTTTTTTTTATTTAAAGTTTTAGCCAGTAAAAGAAATAAGAATTTTTGGTCACAAACTTATTTTTACTAGCAGTCCCTCTGCTTTTCTGTGGTACCGATATCAAAGTAAATGTTTTTGACTTACCTAATCTGTTCCTTATCAAGCATCTAAGAAATTTGATGAAGTCTGAGATTTTTTGGAATATTGAAATTCTGAGCCAGTGAATGATGAAATTTTCTGCCAGTAAAAGGAACGAAAAATTTTTCAGCCGCAAAAACTTTTTACAAGTAGCCCTTTACTTTCTCAGAAGCACCGATATCAAAATAAATAATAAGTTTTTGAACTATGTTCTGTGCTTACCTAATCCGTTCCTGTTCAAGCATCTCAGAAAGTTCTGCGCTTACTTACTTCGTTCCTATT
The DNA here is from genome assembly GCA_027921565.1 of Artemia sinica. Taxonomy (NCBI): domain Eukaryota; kingdom Metazoa; phylum Arthropoda; class Branchiopoda; order Anostraca; family Artemiidae; genus Artemia; species Artemia sinica. The sequence continues at coordinate 74,500,994 of CM051259.1, forward strand.
CAAGCATCTGAGAAAGTTGATGATTTTTTTACTTTTTTTGAAATTTTGAGCCAGTGAATAATGAAAATGATGAAAATTTGAGGCAGCAAAAAGGACTAAAAGATTTTCAGCCACAAAATACTTACAAGTAGTTTCTTCCGTTTCTGTAGCGGTGACATCAAAATAAATTATAAAAATGTTTTGGAACTAATGCTCTGGACTTCACTACTCTGTTCCTGCTCAGCATCTGAGAGATTTGATGAACTTTCTTTAGTTTTTTTTTTTTCATTTGAAATTTTGAGCCAGTGAATAATGAAAATGATGAAAATTGGAGGCAGCAAAACAGACTAAGGGACTTTCAGCCACAAAATACTTACAAGTAGTTTTTCCGTTTCTCTGTAGTGCCAATGTCAAAATAAATAACATTTTTGAGCTAATGCTCTAGCCTTACCTACTCTGTTCCTGTTCAAGCATCTGAGAAAGTTGATGAACTTCATTGCATTTATTTCTTCCGTCTCTGCCTTCCAGGGATGTTTCGAGCTCTGTAATTCGAGATTTGTATTCAACCAGCTAAAAAACATGAATAATGTAGAAAAATCGGAAATCTCAAAAGACCTGAGGTACTGTTTTTTCTTTGTAGAAAAATAAAATTCACATCTTTAATGTTGCACTGTCTTGTTGTTTTGTCTTTGGCATTTTTACTGTTTTGGTTCAACTTCATAAAGCCAAACTTTTTCGGGCGTATATTTTCGGGCGTCATATATACCACTCAAAATGTATTTTTTCGCGTTTTGACGTGTCTTATCTCAGGTGTTTAAGTTTTAAGTATTTAATTAGTGTACTTAGTACTTTAATTACCCAGACATTCATCTCTATATACATATGAATACAACAATTGCTGTCAAGGCTTCTATTCTCTTTTGATATCATACTCAGGGCCAGGGGACACGGATTTGGAGGGGGCACAATTGGAACCATACATCTAGATTTTATTGTCCCCCATCCGAAGTTGAAAATTACGCTTTCTAGGTGTTTTTCATTATGCAATAGATAAAAAATTAAAAATCTCCTCAAGGCGCATTGAAAAAAAAAAAAAAATTCACTCTTACCGTCTGACACTAGAGAATCCGTTCTTGAACCATTGATGAAAAAATTCAAAACTTCAGCGTAAACTTTGGAAGGGTAAGGTAGGGATGCAGTTCCCTCACATAGGGGATATTTTATATTTGGATTTACTGATTTACGGGGCATCTTAGATTTAAGGGGCAAGGGCTGTAAGCTATGCAAGTTGCTTATTGTTACTTTGATACTTTCTTTACTTTGATACATTATTACTTTGATATTGTTACTTTGATACTAGTTTTGATACTTTGATGAAACTGTGATGTCGAAAAAAAAATTTGATTTTGAAATTTGGAATTTTGAAAAACATGAAACTTTGGCAATTAAAAAACGAAGAGGAATTAATTGAAAAAAAAACTTTCCGAAAAAGTAGTTTTTCCAGGAAAAGTAAGAAAGGTTTTTCTTCAGTGCGAAAGTGTTGTTTATTTTATTTAATCATTTGTGGTTGTTAAAATAAAAAAGTTCAAGTTGAAAAAAATGTTTAAATGCTAAGACTTTTTTAACTTCGTAATTTTAACCTAATAACTTTCATTTTTGATTACTAGTTTTAACTTGTTTTCTTTATTTTAACTTTTATTTCAATTTATGCTTTATGTTTGGATTTTTATTTTGCTTGACCTGGAGCGGAATATCGGTTTTGTTAGCATGTAGCAGTCTTTGCGCAAGATTTATTAAACAAACAACTTTCCGAAAAAGAAGTTTTTCAAGAAAAGTAAAGGCCATATTAAACTTAATTTGATACGTTACTTTGATACTTTCTTTACTTTGATACTTTGTTACTTTGATATTGTTACTTTGATACTAGTTTTGATACTTTGATGAAACTGTGATGTTGAAAAAAAAATTTGATTTTGAAATTTGGAATTTTGAAAAACTTGAAACTTCGGTAATAAAAACCGAAGAGAAACTAATTGAAAAAAAAACTTTCCGAAAAAGTAGTTTTTCTAAGAAAAGTAAAGGCTATATTAAATTTAAAACCAGCAGAAATAAAAATATATAATAATTCAAACTCGAAACGACCAGAAATTACTACTAAAGAATAAATGAAACTGAAAATGAATAGAAATTAAATAAACAATCATAGCAAACAAACATACAATAGGTGCCATATAAATGAATAAATAAATATTAAAACGATTAAACCGTAAATTGAACATGCAAATCAAGCTTAAAACGAAAAAAAAATACTATTAAAGAATAAATAAAACCCAAAGCAAACAGAAATTAAATAAAAAATCATAACAAACATACAATGGGTACTAATTTAAACGAAAAAACAAATCTTAAAACGTGTAGAACTTAAATTGAATATGCAAATAAAGCTTAAATGAAAAAAAATCACTACAAATAAGAGTTCGGCTAATGCCCCCTTCCCTAACTGTGAAAGTATAAAGCCTACTGCGTAATTGGGGCTTTACTGAAAACGAATTATACTACTAATTTTTCCTTTTTACTTGTAACAATATTGAAAACAAAATGAAAATTACAGTGAAATAAAATCTTGAACTGATGAGCTTTCAGTAATTAATATTACTATATATCGTATTAGTTTAATTTTATTAGTTCTTTCCAAGACTGTTCAAGATACACATAGTTAAATAATTTGAGATTGAATTATTGTAGATTTTTGTTTCTGCTGACCTTAAGTTTAATATGGCCTTTACTTTTTTTTAGAAAAACTACTTTTTCGAAAAGTTTTTTTTCAATTAATTTCTCTTCGTTTTTTATTGCCAAACTTTCAAGTTTTTCAAGATTCCCTGTTTCAAAATCTTTTTTTTTTCAGTATCACAGTTTCATTAAAGTATCAAAACTAGTATCAAAGTAACCATATCAACGTAACAAAGTATCAAAGTAAAGAAAGTATCAAAGTAACGTATCAAAGTAAGTTTTATATGGCCTTTACTTTTCTTGAAAAATTTCTTTTTCGGAAAGTTTTTTTTAATAAATCTTGTGCAAAGACTGCCAAATGCTAATAAAACCGATATTCCGCTCCAGGTCTAGCAATATAAAAATCCAAACATAAAGCATATATTGAAATAGAAGTTAAAATAAAGAAAACAAATCAAAACAAGTAATCGAAAATGTAAGTTATTAGGTTAAAATTACGAAGCTAAGGAAATCTTAGCATTTTAAACATTTTTTTTCAACTTGAACTTTTCTATTTTAACAACCACAAATAATAAATAAAATAAACAACACTTTCGCACTGAAGAAAAACCTATGAGGGTTAGTGGTCTTGCGAAAGTCCACGTAACTACTGACCTGTTAAATTAATTATCTAATTAAATCAAACCAAATAATAATAAAAAAAGAAAAAAGAACATTAAAATAATAAATATATCAAAATAACAAAAATGAAAATAACTCAAAATAAAATAGCAATAGCAAAATAAATACAAAATAACAAATCCATTCTCCATCAATATTCAATTCTAACCCCCCCCCCCCTGCCCTCCCAGCATCAAATACCCCCCTTGACCTCTCTTGCCCTCCCACCATCAAAAATTTAACGGAGTAAAACAATAAATAAATTTTACTTATTTAAGGTGAGATACTAAGCTTGATGTCCCGTGATAAGGGGAATGAGGAGGTAGAGCTGAGGAGGTAGATCGTTAAATACGGGGTACGAAGAGTGTGGGTAACTTATAAGAGTGGAAACTGCCGTAACTGTCCACAAAAAAACTATGAACGACATCTAGCGTTCGACAACACTTGACATTTTTTACGTTTTGTAATCGTTTTTCTGTCAGGAACTGGGATCAGAAACTTATTACTACACTAATTTTACCAACTACACAAATTAAATTAAATATTCTTATTATTACAATGAAAAAATATCAAGTGTCACCAAACGCTAGATGGCGATGAGGGGTTTTAGTCAACACTAGCACCAGTTCCAACTCTTGTAAGTTACCCATCCTCTTTGGACGGGGTCATTAAGATTTACCAGGGTCGTCAAATTTTGGATAATGTCCCAAATGCAGTTGTTAAAAATGATAATATTAGTAAAACAGAATCAAAGGGTTACAAAGACGAAAATATAGTGCTGCCTTAAAAACTTCGTAGGTGTGAAGCAACCAAAAGAAAAATCGCTGAAAATTGCGGATTTCAGGTATAAATAGACATAAGATGGGTACTTTTGGTGTCTTTAGCACTTTAAAGATTTAAATATACTACGGAAACATTACTGATTTCAATACCTTCTTCTGTAGGTTATAAACTAGTTGATTTTGATTTTGTGCGCTGTCCTTGTATGCTGCAATTCTTGTTTTCAGCGCGCATCTTTCCTCTTCAAATGTTGCTATGTAACGAGGAAGTGTAAATACCGAGTCTTGATGAATGTGAGTTTCCCCTGGGAGGTCGTATGATACAAGAGATCTCAGCAACTAAAAAGCCAAAAAACGAAAAGATTACGGAATATTTATACATAATTCTTGACTTGTAATATACCCTGGGTGAAACTTTTAAACAAATTTCTTCACAACGACTTTGCAACTTTTCAAACATCAAATTTGTAGATTCCTAAGGAAACTCTTTGATTTTTTTTTTTTTCTAAGCCCCAACCAAAAAACCACATTACTGATTTTCTTTTTTTTTTGTATTTTGAGCTAAAAGTTCAATTATTCTAGGTAAAATTCTAGTTTAGCTATTTTTCGGTATCTTAGAAAGGGGTTAGTAGGAAAATGAAACTTTCAGTAATGAATCCAGGGCCAAAAAAATACTCTGGGAAGATATTGCCAATCTTCCATGTTAACCCTCTTCTGATTTCAAAGTCCTAGAAATTTGCCAACTTGACAGGTGTTGAAATACCTATACCTATTGAAATTTGACAAAACAACATTTTACCTTAATTTTCAGTTATCACATTCTTTTTCTCTGGTTTTAGTCCTCAAAATGCAATTCTTGTTATTTGAGTAGAATTTTAAGCCATATCAATGTTTTTTTTTTTCTAAATTTAGGAAATAAGTTTGCAGATCTTTGAAACCTCATAAATCGGGATTGAGCAAAGTTGTGAGGCTGAAACCAGTTTTCTTGTACTTCATTTAAGCAGAAGATCTGTTTTGCAAGGTTCGACTTTCATAGCACAAGGATTTTTAAAGGTCATCAAAGGTCACTGCCCTCTAGAGGAAGAAGGAGTTGGAAGTAGGTACTTCAAAATACCTTTCCGGGGCATACTTCTAGTCTGTAGACTCATCCCTGAAAGTTTCATTTTCCTAACCTAACCCCTTTCCAAAATGGCAAAAAGTAGCTAAACTAGAATTTTACCTTATTCTAAAATATTGAATCAGAAAATTTCTCCAGAATCTCTATTAAGGGTGACCTTTTGGTGGGTATGCTTTTTTATTTCAACTGCCTCCCTGAAGACTTGCAGGAGACCTTTAACGGGGGCAACAATGGAGGTTTCATCAAACAAAGAAAGCGTGTGGGTAGTCATAGACGTGTTAAGTCAAACGGCATCAAAAGGCTGAGGCCTTTGGCGTAGCTTCATGGGTTTATAGATTGAGGATTTGTGTTCCGATAACTTCTCTTCCTATTGTTGGTGGGTCCTTCCAATATAGAAACAACCCCAAGAACAGGGGATTCTATAAAGACCACTACCCAGAATGAGGCTGTTTTATCCTTGCCGCACTTGAAAAAGCTCTCTATTTTGTTTGAATTGTTAAAAGTGAGATTAAGGTTATGTTTTTTTTTTTTATTATTTTTCCCAGCTTGTCACTCAATTTAGGAATATAGGATATAACAGTGAAATATTTCTTATTACCCATCAAAGGGATGCTATCTGTTGAGGGTTGCGGAGTTGATGCGTCTTTTTCTGATTTTTTCTATGATGAATTTAAGAAAATTTATGAGATATCCATTGCAAAATGAAACGTCCTTAAGATTGGTCAGTTCTGGGACTATGTGAGCTTCTGAGCATATTCGTAGCGCCCGGTAAACCAAAGACCTAACTACTCCGCTTTAACGCAGAGGGTGGTTGGAAGAAAGACGAAAATACCTATCGCTATGTATAGGTTTTCTATAAATCGAAAGCTCAACGCTGAGATACTTATTGAGAATTAGAACTTCTAGAAAGGGCAGTTTATGACTATTTTCTGGTACTAAGGTGAACTGTAGATTAGAGTCTAAAGTGTTCAGATGAGTCAAGAAAGATTATTTGGTATTCTAATTTTACAAACTTTTCAGATAAGCGAGTCCTAGCCACAAAAAGGTGTGGCGGAATAAATTTTGACATATTTTTGAAATCTACTGAAACTCTGCCGTTAAAAGGTTTTACTATACAAAATGTCAAATTTTTAGATTGAATTACTAAGGGAAAACGTCCGTGTTTATGGTTTTTTAAAATGTCGATCAATGACTGAAAACTAACCATAACACTAAATTTCCTTTCTGATTGTGTACCTAAATTTAGGCGGAAACGAAGAGAATTCGGAAGAGCTCTCTTTGCCTTACAATGTTGATAAAAATTCTTGCCTGTCAAGTAGGTTGGCGTGTTTTTTTGACAAAGCAAAATAAGGAATGAAAAAGTTTGTGACACTTCGGATAAGAAGCAAGATATATTTTTTGAGGAAGAATAAATGACAGTACTAAAAGGATTAACAAATAATAAGGCCCCAAGTGCTGACAGTGTTTTTGAAACATCGTGGTTGTAAAGTTACAGATAAACTACTGAGGATTATGAATATGATTTTTGAAAAGGGGAAAGTACCTAGCGATTTTAGGAAAACTTCAATTAAACCTCTTTATAAGAAAGGTGGTAAGAGTGAGCGTGGTAATTATAGAGGCATTAGCCTGGTTTCTATAGGTAGCAAATTCATTTGTATGATGATAATTTTTAAACTTAGAGATGCTGTAGATTAGGGTTTAAGAGAAGAGCAGAGTCGTTTTAGGAAGGGTAGAGGATATGTCGACCTATTTTTTATTCTTAGATTAATAATTGAGAAGTCCATGAGTCATCAGACCCTTTTAGTCCTCAATTTTATAGAATATGAACAAGCATTTTATTTAGCTGATAGAAAGACTTAAGTGAAGGTTCAGTCCTTGTATGGTATATCATATAAATGCATTAGAGGGACTAGTGCTGTGCAAGATAATAAAATTGCTGTGGTTAGGTTAAAATAGGAATTGAGGTTAGTAGTTGCTTTCGTATTGGATAAGGAGTTAGGCAGGATTGCGTTATATCCGTATTCATTCAGCGCTCAAGCAGAGAACATCAAACGGAGTATAGTTATTGCAATAGCCTCAAAGTATGACAGTAATTTTGCTTTGAAACGACCGAACGGTAGTGGACTGATTTTGAATTACGAAATGAATTTGATGCATCGGTATTATGCCTGAAAAAGACTGTACGATAATGGACTGATTTTGGATTACGGAAAAGGCTTTGACGCGCAAGTGACTTTTGCGTTAGGAAAGAAGAATCGTATGAGAGAGTGATCGATTCTGACAATATAAAATACGGTAAATTAAATATAACTAGGGTAAACACACTATAAATTTCAGAAAGTCTATTAAAACTTTATTTACCTAGCTAATTCACCCGTATTGGTCTCACGCAACTAAAGAAAACATTCCAGAAATATATTGTTTATCATATGTTTTATTACATATACCCTTCTGAACTACCACGTATATTGTGATTTAAGTGTTTTTTTGATAAGCAGAAATTTGAAAGAGTATTCATTCAGCGCTCAAGCATTGAACATCAAACGGAGTATAGTTATTGCAATAGCCTCAAGGTATGACAGTAATTTTGCTTTGAAATGACCGAACGATACTGGACTGATTTTGGATTACGGAAAAGGTTTTGACGCGCAAGTGACTTTTGCGTTAGGAAAGAAGAATCGTATGAGAGAGTGATCGATTGAGACAATATACAATACGGCAAACTAAATACAAGAAAATATGGAGTCAAATGACAAACAACTAACCGAGGAATCTTCGAAAGTTAACCAGGCAAATCTGGCTAAAGTTATAAGGGACATTCATGTGAAGTTGCCAAATCTTGATTCAATACCCGGGCTTGTCTTGAACGTGTCAGCCATTCTGCAGCGGCTGAATAAAGTTCAAGAAGTTATCTCGGGTTATGGTGCTGCGCATGCATCCTTGTCCTCGGAGGTTAGGAATATCCGACAGCAGTTAGCTCTCTAGAACCTAAGAGCGAACGAATTTAAAGCGGAGCTGAAGAGAGCCAACATTATTCTCTACGATTTGGCACGCAGGAGCCCCCCGCTGTGTAGCTTAAAAGATGAAGTTCTAGCTTTCTTGAATCACGCCCTACGTGCCTCACGTAGGTCCTACGCGCCCTTCTAGCTGATTCTTGAATCAGCTCGAAAGGACACAGATAAGAGATGTGCACAGGCTTCGATCGGGCCCCGTTATCGTCAAGTTGTACGACACGGAAACAAGGGACTGGATTTCAAGGAAAAACAGGCAGTTGAAAAGATTCGGAGTTTCCGCAGCTCCCGACTACAAACGAGCTCAGCGCGAGGCACGGGGACACCTGCAACCGATCATAAAAAAGCAATCGAAGAAGGTAAAAGCGTCAAATTACGAGGTGATAAATTAAACATCGAGAGCTTGCTCCTCGTTTTTGATCCAAAGGATAAAACATTGAAGTCAGTTAAAGCCGTCCAGCAACAACCAATACCCAACGCGCCTTCTGGGGCCCGGAATGAACACTTAAACCCCCCATGGTGCGGCCAAGCTACGAAAGCCGCGCAGACGTTTCCGAAACTGAAAGTGACGATAGCCTGGATACAGTTGTCGAAGCTTCGACATCGATTTTCGATAGGGGATACAGTTCCAGAGTGCCAAATAAGAGGAAAGCGGCGAGATTATAAGCCTGAACGACCAAAGTCGCGCTGGTTATCACAACGTACGAGACGGACCATCCTTCCAACCGAGAACATCCTCGGATGCGCCACCTTGCGTCATGACTAGAAGTTATTACAGCCTGAACTACGAGAGTGAGCAGGGAGAAGCAACTGAATGGGGTAGAACGGATAGAAATCGTGAAATGGAGACTGAACGAGAACCATTTGTGTGGAGTGGAACCGAAAATGAAAACGGACCAGCATAGGAAGCGTCAGGCCATGTACAAATCTTGCGCTTCATTTCGTGGAACGCGCAAGGCATATTGAATAAACTAGAACATCTATGATCAGATATAAGTGAGTTTGACGTATCCGTGTTGATAGATACCTGGCATTCCTCTTCAAACGTACCAACTTTTCGTGGTTTTCATATATTAAGGTTTCGCGTGATTTAGCGTCAAACAATCGGTCATATGGAGGGGTCCAGGTGCTTATAAAAGAAAGTGTTTTTAGAAGATATACTAGGCTCACAAGCAAATCAGAGAACATTACTTGTGTTAGATTAGTGATTACTAAAGAAGTAAATCTACTTTTAGGAGGCCTTTATGTTCCCCCACAGAATAGTTCTTATAGGTCAGAAGATACTTGGTTTATATTAGAAAGTGAATTATCGAAGTACCGTATTAATTTCCCAGATTATTATTTTGTGTTAGTTGGTGATTTAAATGCATATACGGGAGCAGAACGAAAACCGAGTAGTTTGGTAGCTAGAGGAGAGGCAGATTTAGTACCCCCGGCTTATGGAGTGCCACGGAGCAGCAGGGACGCTATAAGGAAGTTGAATGTTTATGGACAAAGACTGCTGACACTGTGCGTGGAGATGGGAGTATTTATTGGAAATAGGAAGATTGAAAAGGATAGGGAAGTGGATGAGTTTACTTGCGTCTCCGGGGCCTGCCCTAGTGTGGTTGACTATGCTCTGCTGGATGTTCATTTTGGGACGGAACAGCTATGCCTAGAAGTATTGAACTGGGCTGGTTCAGATCATTTGCCACTGAAGTTGGGGATTAAGTTAGAAGCTAAGCGTCCACTAGGTCTAGCTACGATAGAGGCAATAAGTGGTCAAAAGGAAAGAAATAGTGGCCGGAAGATTAGGAAGCAGCTTGTTAGGGAATGGGGTGCTGAGGAAAACCTAGGAATAGCGGAAATATTTTCACAGGAGAGTATTCAGATAGAATTAGTGAGGTTAAAGGAGACAGAGTGCTCGGTTGATAAGTTAGCAGGGGGTTTATGGGACTTTGTATATAATGTATGTAAAGGAAAATTAGTTAAAAAGAGGAAAAAGGAAGTAGGGTTTTTTTATGAGGAGTGTCAACAGAGGAAAATGGAACTACAGAATATGTTAGATTTAGTGAATTTAGAAAATGACCCAAGTAAGAAGGACCATCTTTTCCAACAATTTAGAACATGTAGAAGAGAATATAAGTGGCTAATTAAAAGAAAAAAAAGAATGATTAGAAAAGGAAAAGCAGGCATTGGTCTCGTCATATAAGGATAATAGAATGAAAGAATTCTGGAGGATGGTGAAAGAGGAAGGTAAAACAGGGGGGCTAACTAGCAAAGAAACACAAGAGCCTAGTTCATGGCCAGCATATTTCAAGGAAAGAGGAGGTATCTGCAGTGATCTACAAGAATTAGATAGAGAGATATTAGATGATGGAGAGGTTGTCCTATCAATGAAGGAGTATGATTATGAATTATTAGAGGATGCATCGGAAAGAGAGGTTAGAAAATGTCTTAAAAAATTGAAGAAGGATCGGCACCAGGAATTGATGGGATTCCAACTAAAGTATATTAAAGATTTATATTATGGTTCCTACCTGTGTTGTTAGTACTGTTCAGTAGGATTCTTTCTCTTCATCAGTGGCCTTCGGTATGGAAGAATCTCTAATAGTACCTCTTTTAAAAAAAGGGAATCCTGGGAGCCATGGAAATTATTGTTCAATTTCGCTAATTTCAACGGCAAGTAAGATTTTAGAGAGGATAAGGTTTTGATGTTTGACTGTTTGATATTGTTTGAATGTTGCAACACTGTTTGATGAGAAGGAGCAGGGAGGATTTCGAGAGGGATATGCAACGATAGATAGACCATTAATACTACAAGGGTTGATAGAGAAATATGCTAGAGGAAAAGATAGACTTTATGCAGCTTTTCTAGACTTTGAGAGGGCATTCAATAGTGTTGATCGAGTCTTACTGTGTCTAGTATTAATGAAAGTAGGCCTACCGAAAACATATGTTAAGACAGTAGAGATATGTATCTAGGTACAAAAGGGATAGTTAAGTAATAAGTAAGGGTTTGTCAGAAGAGTTTGATTTTAAAAGAGGAGTCAACCAAGGTAGTACTTTGTCTCCAAGATTATTTTGTGTATATATTAATGATATAGTAGAATATTTTAGAAAGAACTGGGCACCAACGGTGATGTTGGGAACGTATGCTTTATCAGTACTGCTTTTTACGGATGACTCGGTCTTGGTAGCTAAGTCCCCCAGTGAGCTTCAGATGCTAATAGATATTCTAAGTGATTATGTTGAGGAAAAGAAAAGAACTTTAAATGCTAGGAAAACAGAAATAGTAGTATTTGGAAAGGGTAATAAGAGTTGGCAGACGGACCAGAAGTTTTACTATAGAGGAAAGGAAATTCAACAAAAATCAAGTTTTAAGTATCTAGGAGTAACTCTGATGAGAATGGAAGTTGGACAGAGCATAAAAAACAAGTGACAAGGAGAGGAAAGGCTGCCTGATCGGCAATACTAAAGAATAAAACTTTGATAAGTGCTAAAGATGTAAAAATGCATAAGCAGATTTTCAACACTAAAGTTTTGCCAGTAGTTCATTATGGGGCGGAGCTGTGGGGTTACGAAGCTACCAATAGTTGGAGAGTATCCAGCTTCAGTATTATAAAAGAGTAATCAGAGTTCATCAGACAACTCAAACGCAAGCAGTAAGAGGGGACATAGGGCTATTTTCTCTAAGGAAATATAGAATAGGGCAGATGTTCCGGTTCTGGAGGAAGGTTCTAGAGCTGCTGGTTGATAGACTAGTAAAGGTAGCATATTTAGAATTAGTTAAGTTAGGGAGGAAAAAAGCATGGTCTTTTCAGATGGAGCGTATATTAATTGAGGTAGGCCTATCCTACCTATGGAATGAAGGATTAGGTGCACCGGGCCTACCTACCGATATAGCGGAGCAGGTTACCAAAATTATAGAACACCAACAGGTACAGTTGTGGTTCTCTTCTGTAGAGTCATCAGAGAGCCATAGGTTCTATAAAGAAATTAAACTAGTTTTAGGTCTTTAAATTTATTTCAAGATAAATTTACCGGCTAAGTGTCTTGCGATGTGGTTCCAGCTATAGAAATAGGGGTTTAACGGATTCGGAGTACTCTTGTTCCTTTTGTAATCAGGGTGTTGAGGGTGTAAACCGTCTTCTCACACGGTGCCGGGGGCTTTCAAGCCTAAGAGAGAGTTTTTTTTTGGAATGGACGTCCCTTCTCTCCCTGGTACTCTTTATTCGAGGGTAAAACCCGTGATAGAGGCAGTTTGCAGCTACCTCGGGGAAGTTTTGAATTTAAGAAAAATTGTGTAGTTAAAAAATAACGAGAAGAAACTAGTTGATTGAATATTCATGTATATGGCCTTTGGATTTTAAATACATTGTCTATCTATCTATCTACCTATCTATACCCGTTTATATGGATTGTTGGGGTTCCACCCCTGTTTCTTTTCCTTTCAGATAAATGACCTATTTTCGTTTCTTTAATTACATTTGCTTATAGTATAATTTTAAAAGACAGGTTAAATTCCCGTTACTAAGCGATAGTGGTTTTGCAATAGGTAAGCTGTGAAGCAAGGTTATTTTTATACTTCCTGGTTGGGAGTCATTGAAAGATAAATCTAAGAGGTAAAATTGGGTTTGAATGAGGAGGTAGCTGATTGGCCGGGCCAAGTGACGGTCCACCCATACAAACAGTGCTGTACAAATTATTATTATGTTTTAGTCTGCGTTCTGACCCCAGTCGGGGATATATATATTTTTGTGGTATTTGTGACCCTTTTGGAAGAATACAAGTAAGGTATTTTCTACAAACTGTGTACTATTTTCCGTAACCCAGGCAGGGTAGGAATAGAGCTCCAAGGTACCGTCATTATTATATTGACAGGGAGGTTGTTACCTCCAAGGAGAGAGTAGAGATTTTCTAGCCGTAACCCAAGGCGGGTACATTTGGCCTTAGAAAGTGGCCATTTGACCACTCGATCGCGTTATCATACCCTGGGACAGGGTATACTGTAAATAGGGTAGTACCAAACCCGATATTTGCAGAACCGTTGGGGTAAGAGCGGGAATCTCACTAACATTTGGGCCGACAAGGGGTTCTCCCCTTCGAGTAAGTGGCATAGCAACCTTTTTTTGCGCCATTTTTGCCTTTAAAAGTGGTGACCCCGCACATACACCCCAATAAGTGGTGGCAGCGAGTTAAGGTCCTATCAGTAAATCTGATAATAAAAGAATTCCGCGCTTTCGAAGAGACCAGAAATTTAGCCTACAAAAGTAGCCTATTGTGGTTACAGAGGCTATATATAAAAAATCGCAAAGAGAAATTTTTATCTGAGCTGTGCTTAGTCGGATAATAATAAGTAATAAAATTTAATAATCAATAAATCACGCAAATAATTAACTTGTGAGACAAGGGAGACTGCGCCCCCCACGTAGGACCCACATAGAATCGACAAATTAAAAGGAAATAATTTTTCACGAAAGGATAAAAAAAAAAAACATTCATAAAAAGATTTTCATTTGAACAGAAGACGTTAAATAAACCTTGAAATAATGGCGGACAAACGAAGAATTCAGACAAGATCTACCGCGGTAAAACAAAAATCGGATTCAGACACACAATTGTATGCGACTCCCACTGGAAATACCCTAAGAAAAACACCATCAGATAAAACCATATATCACTCAACAGATGAAATAGACATTTCTGAGACATGTGAAGAGGACATCTTCAAACCAAAATCAGTAATAGAGCGATCCCCGATACGAACTAGGGAAGAAGAAAAAAGTCTAAGGCAACTTCAGATAGAAGGATACCCAGATAGAGAAACCCAGACAAAAGAAACAGTGGCAATAATACATGAAGAAAACTCACTATATGAAAGGACGAATAAAACAAAGCCAACTCACCCTTCAGGTGAAGTACAAAATGTAAGGGAGTTGAGAGTAAAAGAAAAAATAGTTATAAACGAATAGAATCAGAAAACGAATTAAGAGGATATAAAAACAGAGAGAATCATAGTAGGCCAAGTAGCACCAGTAGTAGAAGTTCAATTTACAGCAGGGGCTCGCGAAGGAGTACTCAAATAGACACAACACAACAAATATTAAATTTCATGCAGAAAAAAGAGAGAAAGATAGACAAGAAAGAGAACGAAAGGAAGAGGCTGATAGGATAGCCAGAGAACGAAAGGAGGAGGAAGATAGAAAAGAGAGAAAAGAGAGAAAGATAGAAAAAGAGAAAGAGAGGATAGATAGAGAACGAAAAGAAGATGCTGATAGAATAGCCAGAGAACGAAAAGAAGAGGCTGATAGGATAGCCAGAGAAAAAAATGAGGAGGCAGACAGGGAGGAAAGAAAATACATAATGGAAATGATTGCAGGGAGAAATTACCAAGAGCCTCAGAAATCGTCTACAATAGAGATAATGCAGGCAGTAAACCTTCAACCAATGAAAGAATATGAAGATGTACATCTATACATATACAATTTTGAAAAAACGGCGGAATTAAGCGGATTACCGAGAGAAAATTGGGTGACAAGAATACAACCCCTCCTTAACTACAAAGCACAACTTGCATATAAAGCATTACCAATGGAATACTCAAGGGATTTTGAAAGACTAAAACAAGCCATTTTTGAAAAATTTCAACTCTCCCCCGAGCAAATTCAAAGAAGGTTTAGAAGCGAAAGAAAACGAGACAACGAAACATATAAATAATTCGGGTGCAAATTGAAAGATATGTGTTGAAAATGGCTAGAGTTAGAAAATTATGGAATGTATGAAGACCCGGAAGAGATAAAAGAAAAATTGACGGAAGTGGTAAATAAAACAGTAATGGAACAATTTTTAGAAAATACCCACAGAGAATTGAAAATATATTTGAAAGAAAAGAACCCAAAAACAAGCGAAGAAATGGCGGAAATGGCAAATAGGTGGACCGAAATAAGAGAGGAATTTGAGGAGACAGACATATTTCAATATAGAGAGTATAACAAAAATAGGCACTATAACACAGCGCAAGGAGAACTAACTTGCTATAACTGTGGTACCACGGGGCATTTTGCAAGAAACTGCCCCAGTAAACATGACCAAAAACCACATAAAACGACAGCCTGGGCCATGACCCATAATAAGGAAAAAATTACGCATTTGCAGAGTCGCATAAAATATACGGAAAGTTGAACGGGGAATTAGTCGAAATGGCAATTGATTCCTGCAGTGACCAAACCTATGTGCGAACTGGCCTAATTAATAGAACGGAGATAGACCATAAAAATAAGATTACAACATTATGTTATTATGGAGACAAGCACCCATGCCCGTCTGCTTGGGTAAGAATAGAAATTGCAAAGAAGGACGGTACGATCCAGAGAAAAACGATAAAAGTAGGCTTAGTACCTACGCTAGCAGTGGATGTTTTAGTAGGAGGAGACTTTGGAGATATCGGAAATCTCCTATCGTTAGAAGCGACTTCTTTAACAGAGGACAAATTACAAAATTACACTACGACGGAAGAATATGCTACTTCAATGACAAGGCGGGGAGGTGGACCGGCCCAAAAAAAAGGGGGCTGTGCCACCCTGTCGGAAAAACGAAATACTGGATACTCGGGTTCAAAATGTTGATAATCCACAAAAAGGGGATGCGGAAGTAAAAAGACCACAAAATATTGAAAAAAAGACGCGCGAAATCGATTTTTCAGGAAAATTTACAAATAACAGAAGACTTGAGAACACTTTAATGAATATGAGACGATAACAAGTACAGGCCAAAATGAAACGCTGATTGTACCAGAGAATAAGGAGACGAAATTTATTGTACGCGCTTTTCCTCGGAAAGCTCGAGAAATTTTGGTAGAATATGAAAAACCAAATGTCGGAGTCCAATTCCCATTTGATAACGAAATATTTGTTTCTGCGGTAAAAATAAAGAAGACTAGAAGAGAGAAAAGAGATATTAAACGAAGCTACAATGAAGTAATGCAGTCAAAGATAGTGGACACTGGAGTCCAAATCAGATTTAACGATGATTTATTATTTTGCGCGAATGACAAAATTGAGAAAAGTAGAGACGAAAAGAGGAATGCAAAGAATAGACAAAATTTGGAGATTCAGCCTGCAGTGGCGAAAAATAAAAAATGTTGGATGGGCTTGGCCTTGAAAACATAAATAATAGGGAGAAAAATAAAATGTTCGATGGGCTGTGCCTTGAAAACATGGATAATGAGGGGGAAAAAGAGGTCAAAGACCCATGGGGAATAAAAGAAGATGGTTACAAAAGAGAGATGAATGACCTACAACGGGTTGGGGGAAAGTTGGGAGATATGGAATGTCGAGTCGGATTGGAAAAATTTGGAAATGAATCGGAAATTAGTATTATCAATTCAAAAGATATGTCGATCCTTTATGAGGGAGAGGAATCCCTTGGGGAAGATCCCCTGCGGGAAGTCGCGAAAGATAGCCCTTTTCCTCAATGCACAACTGGCGGACAAGTTGTGATCCCTTTACTGAAGCCTTGTCTTTCCAGTCTTCAATATTATTTTCATCCCTCATCGCCGAGCATTATTCATTCGATTATTTTAGGGGATGGGACACAGAGAAAAGCGATTCATGGTTCGCTCAAAATTTTACTTCATTTCCCAGTACCCTTATCGTTTTCACAGGCCTTTGTATTTTCGGCCTTAGATTATCTGAAATTATGCCAAGGGGCAATTTACTTTTTGATTGAGATGTGGGGTTGTTTCCACAGATGGAAATTAAGAGGCTAGTACAGCCAATTTTTCACGATGGCTGGCATCATCACATGTGCCAGAAACTGATTCTCTGTTCCTCTCAAATGTAAATTCGTGAGAGCGAGAAAATTTGTTGTTTTGAATTGTGCTGCGCACAATCATTACCTACGAATCTTGAAGATTTCAACTTGCAAAATCTAGTGCGGATGCTATGCGATTTAGACCATGGTGGTCCTACAGTAGGGACGTGTCGAGGACGACCGATCCAGATTCCAGAGCCAAGCGGTGGAAGAGAGAAGGCAAATGGATTTTGTAAAGTTGAAGTTAAGTGTTTATGTTTGTAAGGGTGGACTACGGTAGCGCGTGGGCGGTCATTTATCTTACGGGGGGAGGTGTTGGGGTTCCACCCCTGTTTCTTTTCCTTTCAGATAAATGACCTATTTTTGTTTCTTTAATTACATTTGCTTATAGTATAATTTCAAAAGACAGGTTAAATTCCCGTTACTAAGCGATAGTGGTTTTGCAATAGGTAAGCTGTGAAGCAAGGTTATTTTTATACTTCCTGGTTGGGAGTCATTGAAAGATAAATCTAAGAGGTAAAATTGGGTTTGAATGAGGAGGTAGCTGATTGGCTGGGCAAAGTGACGGTCCACACATACAAACAGTGCTGTACAAATTATTATTATGTTTTAGTCTGCGTTCTGACCCCAGTCAGGGATATATATATTTTTGTGGTATTTGTGACCCTTTTGGAAGAATACAAGTAAGGTATTTTCTACAAAGTGTGTACTATTTTCCGTAACCAAGGCAGGGTAGGAATAGAGCTCCAAGGTACCGTCATTATTATATTGACAGGGAGGGTTGTTACCTCCAAGGAGAGAGTAGAGATTTTCTAGCCGTAACCCAAGGCGGGTACATTTGGCCTTAGAAAGTGGCCATTTGACCACTCGATCGCGTTATCATACCCTGGGACAGGGTATACTGTAAATAGGGTAGTACCAAACCCGATATTTGCAGAACCGTTGGGGTAAGAGCGGGAATCTCACTAACATTTGGGCCGACAAGGGGTTCTCCCCTTCGAGTAAGTGGCATAGCAACCTTTTTTTGCGCCATTTTTGCCTTTAAAAGTGGTGACCCCGCGCATACACCCCAATAAGGATCATTTAGATGGACTTGTCCTAAGGAATACACCAAAGGCTATTGGAGAGGACGGAATCAAATACAAAGTTACGCTGATGATTTAACAGTCCTAGATGAAAATGTTATCAAAATGAATGAATTTTTGGAGGTTTTGAGAGTTCAGGGTGCAAGCATGTGTTTGATAATGAGGTTTTGCAAAGTTGAAAAACGTTTAGAAGAAATAGAAGACAAGTCTGCGAACCAAAATCAGAATACTTAAATCTGCAATAATGACAGTGGTCAAGTATAGAACTGAAACATGGTACTTTGGAAGATGAAGAGAGATTTGTTAGATATTTTTCAGAAGAATCATATGCAGAATATTTTGGGTACCAGTTTCACTGACCCTATTTCAAAGAGCAGGCTTTATGAAAAATGTGGTTCTACCCTACTTTCTAAGGCTATGATGAGAGATGGGTTGAGTTAGCTAGGACATGTTTTGCGGCTGAACGACGACACATTGCCAAAGATTATCCTTTTCGGCCATCCATCTAGGACCAAACAAAAAGCAGGTCGTCCCCGAATGGGATAAGAAGAGGTCGTCAGAAACAATTTAAAAGAAATTGGAACTTCTTGGATGTAAAGAGGGGAGCTTTGAATAGATTGGAATGGAGGAGGAGCACGCACAGTTGTATCGGTGTCAGGCGATTTGGTGCTGTGGGGAGTTGTTAGTAGTAAAAGTTATTGTAAATTTATAATTTTCTTATTTGACACCTCAGATATTAAAACCTTGAAAAAATACCTCAGATATTCCAGTTATTTCTTGAGAAGAAGTCCTACCCAAGTCTGAAGTTTGACTTAGAGGAGGTCTTCTTCTTCCACTTTCAGACGATGCGGCTATGAAAATAGGTCGGCCAACCTCTACGACGGCCATCATGTCATTCTCATCAATATTGGTCTCATTCTCGTCAATATTAAAGAGATTACCAAAATAGGGTATACTGTCCTCCCCGAAAGAATTTTCGTCAGTATACTGAATATTGTCTATAGTGACATCATCTGGTTCTTGTATTGTCTCGATCATTTCTACTGCTATTGTTTCAGTTGATGAGTTTCCGGGTGTAGATTCAACAGGAGATCCGTCATTTTCAATCTGCTTATCTTCTGTATATAGCTCATCAGTAGGTTCTGTTTGATATTTTTCACTTCCAGAGGAGGCCTAAAATACAAAAGAAAATGGTTTGGATTTAGGACAGACAATATACAAGAGTAAGTAAGTAAAAAAGGGATATTTCAGTATACAAAATAATCCAAGTTTCAAACAGTTCGTGGTAACGAACTGTAAGTAAGGAGCGACCCGGCTCAACAGTAACCGAAACTCTAAAAAATGGAATTTTGATACCAATAGATAGCTCAAAAGAATCGAATTTTTATGCTGATTTTAAATATATAAGTTTCATCAAGTCTTACTCATCAAAAGTTACGAGCCCGAGAAAACTTGCCTTATTGTCGAAAAAAGGGGGAAACAACCCCTAGAATTTTGGAAAAAAGATTCATGTCAGTGATGTCATTTTTCTATACATCATTGCAGTACTGCAATGACGATGTCACGCTTATGTGGAAAAATTGAAGATTTTCATGCATGGAAACGTTTAAA
Organism: Artemia sinica; assembly: GCA_027921565.1. Taxonomy (NCBI): domain Eukaryota; kingdom Metazoa; phylum Arthropoda; class Branchiopoda; order Anostraca; family Artemiidae; genus Artemia; species Artemia sinica. The sequence continues at coordinate 74,520,759 of CM051259.1, forward strand.
TCAAATTACTTAAAGAACAAAAAAATTGGTAATTGCAACAATATTTGTATGTATTTTGACAAGGAGTTACAACAATTCAAAAACCATAAAAAAAAAAAAAAAACAGTTTGAAACTTAGTAGAAATCGTTGCCAGAAATCGGACTTGCTTGAATAATCAAATATCTTTGAAAATTAGAATGATGATTCTTTGGAACCACCTGAACCATCAAACGTGATAAGACCAAGAGAATACTCCGAACAGATTATATTCACAACCGGTGAGAATCAACAACCTGACTATCAAATGAGACGAGACCCAAAAACGAAAATTTACAAGCGTTATAAATGATAATTCGTTAGAAGAAAAAGAAGTTTTTGTCCCACCACCTAACAATTAACAGATCTACAACGAAGGCCGTCATGTAAAAGTAGACCAATAAGGGCAGCTAAAGTAAAGGGCATTGGCAAATTGTCTGAAGTTATGAAAATCCTAAATAAAGAAGAAAGAAAAATTGGGTTAAAAGATAAGCAACAGCGGAGTCAAAACGTGCCAAAATTGAAAATGATAGTTATAATACTTGATTTTGGGATTTTGACATGGATAAGGTCATCAATGCTTACCATGCCTTTGTTAAAAAAATTAAGTTTCTGCGATATGTATTTCATAATGGCAGAAGACAAACCGGGGCAAATATTGACGTTCGGTACTTTATAAAAGCTCCAAGCAATGAAAGAACTGTGAATAACAACATTAGAGTTGATAAGGACGTTAGCCAAGAACCTGATACTGCGTCAGCCTCTGTTAAAAAACAATGGTTCGGCGTTATGTTTTTCATAATGACAAAAGACAAGCCAAGGCAAAAGTTAAAGGTGCAGTAACAAAAAAACGTGATTTTACAAAGGCGCTAATTCTAATTTAAGGTCATGTAAAATGTTTAAGGGGTTGACTGATGAAAATGAAGCACGGATAAATGAGATTAGAAAACTGGTGAAAGTGAGAATCGCAACAGCTAAAGAAAATGACATGGAACAAACGACAGTGAGAATTACATTGAAATGTAAACAAAATTTTGAACAGTGATCTGTGGTTATATATAGATATCTATATATATATATATCAATATATATATATAAGATATATAGATAGATATCTAATAGATGATAGAATATATATAATATAGATAATAGATATATATAGATAATATATATACCAATATATATATATATATCTATATATATTATAGATAATATATATAAATATATATATATAGATGATATATATATATATATATATATCTATCTATATATATATAGTATAGAGATATAATATAAGATATAATATATAGTATACATCTTATTATTATATAGATATATATAAAAAATTAATATAAATATATCATATATATTAGTATATATATATATATTATATATATAATATATATATAATATAGATAGATTATATATATTATATATATAAGTATAGATATATAGAGAGATAGGAGATATATATATATATATAATTATTATATATATAGATATATATATATATATATATATATATATATATATATAGATATACTATATATATATCATATATATATCATATACATATATATATATATAATATTATATATATATATATATAATATATATTATAGATATATATATAAATTATATATATTATATAGATATTAATATATAATAGACATACTAATATAGTATAATAGTATAATATAGATATATGGAATATATATATAGACTATATATAATATTATAGATATATATTATATATATATATAGATATATATATATATATATATAATATATAGTAGATAGATATATATATATATATATATATGATATATATAAGATATATATATTTATATATATAATAGATATATATATATGTATATATATATATATATATATATATATAGATAGATTTATATATATAGATATATATATATATATATATTAGATATATAGATATATATGATATAAATATATATATATATATAGATATATATATATATTATATATAGGATATACATATAGATATATAGATATATATCAGATATAGTAGATAGATGGATATATATATATATAATAGAGATATATTATATATATATATAGATATATATATATAATATATAAGATATATATATATATAGGACTATATATTATATAGTAATCATATCATAGATATTTATAGATATATATATATATATATATATATTATAAAATAATATTTTTCTTTTTATATAATCATATATATATGTATATATATATATTAATATATATATATATATATATATATATAATACTATAATATATATATATACAATATATATATATATATATAATATATATATATATATAATATATATATATATATATAATATAATATATATTATATAACTTTTTTAAAAATAAATTTTACATTTAATTTACAAAAATATTTTTTTTATAAACTTTCATATATATATATATATATATATATATCATATATATAATATATATATAATATATATATTATCATATATATACATATATATATATATGTTATAGATATATATAATATATATATATATATAAGATATAAATATATACTATATATATCGATATCTAGTATATATATTACATATACGATATATATATATAGATAATATTATAGATATATATATATATATATTATAGATATATTATATATATTAATATATAATATATATATATATATTATATTATACATATATAATATATCATAGATATATATATATAGATATATATATATATATATATCTATATATAATTATATAGTATATAAATTTATAATATATATATTTGTTCGTTATGCTGACGAACAATCAGCGGCTGTTGCTGTTGCTGCAATACCGAACACGCTAAATATTCGAGCGAAGGTAGTGAGGCATGAGTATGCCGGTATTATAAGGATGGACCAAGACTATGACGTTTCACAAATACCTATTCTTGTTAGCAGTGTGAACAGTGCAACCAGATTCGGTAACACATCCGTAGTCCAGCTAAAATTCATGTCGAAAGATGAATTAAATCGTGCTGTTAAACACGGAGTCAAGATTGAATATGGCTTATTTCGAGTTACGTTGCCGATCGAGAAACCGATGCAATGTCACAATTGTCAAGACTTCGGTCATTTTGCTAGAGAGTGTTCTAATCCAACTAAATGCAGCAAATGTGCCGGCAATCATTGTAACCGTGACAGGAGTTGTCAGGCACAGTCCTTTACCTGTGCCAACTGTGGTGGCAGTCACCGAAGCAACAGTCCGTTGTGCTCAGAAGTCAAGAAACACCTACCTGTCCGAGGGCCTGATGTTAGAAATGAAACTATAAACCGTGTGTGTTATTACGGACTCTAGTCCTAGTTAAATAGTTTCTGTATTTTTTCAGAATATTAATGGTGCCCAGGGCAAATTAAGACGTCTTGACAACATATTATTTAAGTATGATATTGTATGTTTAGCCAAACACTTACTTAATGTGGATAGTTCTCCGATGCTAGAAGTCTCGTCTGACCAATCATTTTTTATTAGACCTGCTAAAAATACTACTGGCGGTCCATCTGGTGGCTTATTAGTTGCTGTAAATAAGAAGTTTAAGTGTAGTTGTTTTAGAGATCTAGAGTTGTTTTAGGAATCTAGAGATCTATACCTCGCAGTTGATTTAGGCAGTATTGTTCTTGTATGTGTTTATATGCCAACTAATTATCGAAATTCTACACCTAGCCAACAATATGCTTTAGCTTGTGCGTCCCTGTCAAAATTACTGCATAAAGTAAAGTCATCAAATAAATCGCTTGTCATATGTGGTGACTTCAACTCAGACCTCAAAGATGCTGCTGCACCTTTTACACAATTGCTCCTTTCTTCAATGCCAAACGAAATATTTTCGCTTTCAAAGCCCAAATATTTCTCTTACGTTCACCATTCTGGTTCCACTTCCGATCTTGATTTTGTTCTCTCGAATATCCCGGAACTCCAGAGCGTCATTGTTGACGTTTCTGATAATATGTTAACAAGTGACCATTTACATTTAAAGCTTTGTATGAATTTATTTGTTCCACAAATCAGTCAACAGCCTCAGTGGTTTTGGAAGATAAATTGGATAATATCGATATATCACTATATCGAAGTGTTTTGGATTCTATGCTATCTAAAATCAAAATTCCTTTTCACCTTCTTTCTACAACGCTGATTGGCAGCAGCCTTGGTCTAGATTGTTATCTTACTGAGATTACTCATTCGATTAAAGTAGCCACCTCAGCGGCAGTACGATCTGAGATAATTAGGATTTGTACACGGAAAAAAGGCTGGAGGATGACCCAGAGCTACAAATTGCAAAGAACCGTCACAAGTTTGGATTTAAGATCTGGGGGG